>JAJMYO010000080.1:24830-136030 GCA_023087385.1 Diplodia sapinea | reverse complement strand
CCCCCATCCAGTTGTATACGTTGCAACCAACATAAAGCAGAATGAACAACAACATTTACAGCGAGAACAAAACCCGCAAAACCTAACCTCCATCACCTCTACTACCCGCGGGCTAAAGCGGATCTGATCCGCAAAACAGCCAAGATGGCGGTATATATAAATAAGTGATACAACGAACGGGATGATACTCGTGGCCAGACAACTCCCCTCCCCTGTGTCCGTGGCCAAGGGGCACATCCGCTTCTGCAAGTGGTCCGTCCAAGCCCGCACTCCCTCTCCCCCCCCCCCTTTTACATTCTGAAAACAGAACTCGTTCGCACCGGAGAGAATCATCATCGCCCAAAGACTCTCCCGCACTGGACCTCGGCGGAGAAGTCGTCTCCAGCAGTGACGGCCGCCACAGGTAAAACAGAGCGTACAATTCTGGCAAAGACAGAAAAAAAAAAAAAAAGGAAGAAGAAAAAAAGGGGGGGGGGGGGGCACCACTCAGGAGTCAGGAAAATGACTTCAAGAGAAAAGACGGGGAAATCTCAGAACGTGATAAGCTTTTTTCTTTTTTGGTATCCGGCAACAGAAGTAGCAGCGTCTACAACATATCCACATCCACATCCACACACGCAACAACCAAGACAAACAAACGGCATCACCCCACCCCCCGCCCCCATCCCCCCTCCAACTCTGACTCCGACTTCCACCACAGCAAACAAACAAATCCACTTCATTTCATCCCCTCCACAACCCCCCTCGTAACCGCCCCCAACCCCTCCCTGACGCCGGGGCAAAAATGCCAGCGCAACACCTCGCCCTCCCACACGGTGGCGGCGAAGGGGTTGCTGCCTTCGAGCTCGGCGCCGAGCGGGTTGAAGACGCCGTCGCCGCGGCGCTCTTCCGTGTTCCACAGCGGGGCGACCTTGCGGCCGTGGACCTTTGCGACCTTGGCGAGGAGCGCGACGGTCGCGAGGCACGACTTCTCGGGGAGGTGCAGGGCGGCCGTCATGAGCTGCTTGGCGAAGGCGGCGACGCGGAGGGGCGGGACGGCGCGGATGGCGGTTGGGGGGAGGAGGACGGACGAGAGGGAGCGGAGGAGGAGGACGGTGGTGGTTTGGACGTTGATTTTGGTGGCCGCCGCGGAGGGGGTGGGGCTTTGTTGATGCGGGGAGTTCGGGTCGGGGAGGTGGAGCGAGTTGGCGCCGAGCTCGATGTCCGGGTTGAGGCTGATGGGATAGAGGGTGCGGTAGAGATGGGTGATGAAGAAGTTGAGGTCGAGGTGCAGGCTGGAGGCGGCCTTGCTGGCGTCTTGGCCCTGCAGCAACGCGAAGGCGGTGATGACGCAGAGGAGCGACTCGCGCGTGGCGTTGCGGGCGCCGATGGGCGCGTCTTCGTCGTCCGAGTCGACGTCCGAGTCGTGGTCTTCGAGGCTCTCGGCGTCGCTGATTAGGTCTTTCAGGGCTTCGAGGATGTCGCCGAAGAAGTCTTGGTTGATGAGGTGGGCGTAGCGAGCGAGACCCTCGAGCACGGCGCCCATGAGGGAGGCGCTGCGGGACTTGAGGATGCGGAAGTAGGCGACGAAGACGAGTTTGAGCGTCTCGGCCTGCAGACGGTCGCGTTCCTCGTGGCTCACGGCGGCGTCGGCCTCCTTCATCTCTTCGGCGATGGCCTTTTGTTCCTTCATGATCTTGCGTTGCTTCTTGGTGCGGAACTCGCGCTTTTCCTTGGGCTTCTTGCCTCTTGGCATGTCATCCTCCGGCTTGTCGATCCTGTCGTACGAACCCTTGGAGGAGAACTCGGAAAGCAGGCGCAGATGCAGAAAGGTGTTGAGGACGCTCTCGTGAACATGGTAGTTCCGGCCCTTGATCATCTTCGTGATCATGGTGACGGAGTCCAGGGACGCATTGCCATCCTCGTCGTCTTCGAAAACCTTCTCGATAGTCTCCCTACACCTGATAAAGTCCCCGTCAATGGACCTGGTGCTCATCTTGTCGACCAGGATCTTTATGATGTCTCCGCGGAAGTTGAAATGGGGCACCGAGATAAGCAGGTTGCAGGCACAGCTGATGGCGACAGTGGCTAAACCGGCGATGCTGTCCGAGGAAGCGGGCTTGCTGCCTTTGGCGCATCTCGCCAGGTCACGTACGTAGTCCTGGTAGCCGTGGACGAGAGCCTGCTCGAAGTTGCGTAGACGACGAACCTCTTTGGACAGCTTCTCCTTGGACCCATCCTCGGGCAGTGGACGTATCCTGTATCCGGGGATGATGTCCTTGTAGACGGCGGCCTGGGTGGCGAGGGCCAGCTTCTTGACGGTGACGTTTTTGGAGTTGGCGAACTCGGCCAACTGCTTCAGGGCGCCAACGTGCTCCTCGGGATCCTCGTTGATCAGCTCGGCGACGCGCGCAAGTTCTTCCTTGGCTTCGACGACCTGCTGGCGAGCCGACTTCTTGGGAGCCTCGGGGACAGGCTCGTCCTCTCCCTCGTCGTCGTCGTCGTCGTCGTCGTCGCTGCTTGTTCCGAGAAAGCTGTCGTCGTCTGGCTCGGGCTTTTCGGGCTCGGCGACGTGGACCTGTTCTATGCGGCCGTCCTGGGTCTTGATGGGCAGGCGAGTGGTCTCCTTCCTCTTCTTCAGCGAGCGAGGGCGGTTCTCGTAGTCCTGCTCAAGGTCCCACTTGGAATTGGCGAAGCTCGAGGTGGCGAGAGACCGGCTGGGCGAGTCGCTGGCGGAGTCATCCTCGTCGGGCGGCGACAAGCGCCTTCTCTTGGGGGCAGGCAGGCGGGCCATTGCGGTCGGAACGCGCGGGGAGTTTCGTGGTGTTGCGGAATGCTTGCTTGGCTTGCGGGCCTGGAATTTTTTGGGCGCGGGTCGGCGAAAGACGGCGCCAAGCCCCGACAAAAAGTTGCGACGCCGTCGTCGGCCGCAGTCCCACGCCATCACCACCACCATCGCCAATCGCTCAGCCAATTCGCCCGCCATGAGGCCGCTCACCGACACCGAGACGCAGACGCTCTTCACCAAGCTGGCCAACTACACCGGCCGTTCGCTGAACCACCTGATCGCCCCCGCCAACGGCCCCGAAAACGACCGCCATGTCTTCCGCATCCAGCACAGCCGTGTATACTATGTGCGCGAGACCATCGCCAACCTCGCCACCAGCGTCGCCCGCCCCAACCTGCTCTCGCTCGGCACCTGCATTGGCAAGTTCACCAAGACCGGCAAGTTCCGCCTGCACATCACCGCCCTGGACGCCATCGCCCCCCACGCCCGCTACAAGGTCTGGATCAAGCCCAACGGCGAGATGCCCTTCCTGTACGGCGGCAACGTCCTGAAGGCCCACGTTGGCCGCTGGAGCGAGGACTGCCCCGAGCACCAGGGCGTCGTTGTCTACTCCATGGACGACACCCCTCTGGTAAGTCTGCCTTTCCCTCCCCCAACCCACCCCGCTAATTGGCCATGCAGGGCTTCGGTGTTACTTCTCGCTCCACTGCTGAGGCTCGCCGTCTCGACCCTACCGGCATCGCTACCTTTAGACAAGCCGATATCGGGGAGTATTTGAGAGAGGAAGACACCCTCTTCACCACCACCTGAGCACCTCCAGCCCCGTACTCGACCATGAATCTATGATACCCGGACTCCGGCACCGCACTTTGGAGGGGCTAGATACGCCATGATGTGAAGCAGCGCGGACCGGAGGAGAGGGAGAACTGGAGACTTATCTCCCGTCCCGACTCAAAAGCATTGGAGTTCCGAAGAGGATAAAAAAGCATTTGGCGGCGTTTCTGGCGAGGGAGCTGTGTTTCAGTGCTGTTACCAAAGAGAAAACAATGTGAGAGGTCCTCTTGAGCTAGTCCAGCCTGCACCGGCTCTTGCACCACAACAGTCGCATCTTTCCACGTTTATGATGAAAGGCATCCGCACTTGCTCTCTTTCGCCCCAATTTCCGTGCGGCTTCTCCATCTTCTTTCCTTTTTTCCCTCGTCTGCCCCGTCTCTCCTGCCAATTACCGAGGCCTGAAGAAATGAGAAGCACCCCATGCCGTGCTGTGCCCCGCCTTCGCCAGCCAACCACACTCGATACGCATCTGATCTCGGCCGACGCCACCCGCCCTCTTCGCGGAGACCCGCGCCAAGAAGAAGAGATCCACTTTTCTGCTCTGCTGCGGCGTATTCGCAAGCGAGTGCTACCACAGGCGCTTTTCTCAGCTCCTGCGGGATCCTCCTCTCACGATGATCTAGAACACTACTGCACGTCGACCATGCAGGGCAACGAAAAAAAAAAAAGCGAACCCCATCCCTCCCTGCGCCCAAATGCATACCGGCTAATGTCGGGCTAACGCAACAAGCAAGGCAGGCGGGGCGGGCGGGCGTGCGTGCATCCTCATCACGATGGTGAGAGCACGACAGCAAATCCCAGGAAGATGCCGGGCCAGCCGGCAGGTGCCGCAGACAGACAGCAAAAACGAACAGAAAAGTCCAAATCACATGTCTACACGAGAAATTCCCATCGTCACCACCACCACCACCACCCCTCGCAGCGGAATGGCACCGTAACCATCCCGACCCCGATTTTTTTTTTTCCTTCCCTCCCCCTTCCAATCTCCTCCCCGGAACCCCCTCCGACAAGAACACTTCCCCATTGGCCTCGAGTAACCTCTCAATACACGCTAACGGGATTTCGCACATCCTCGTTTTCGTGGGGAGGGGGGCTGGTAGGCAAGCGGGCAGGCAAAGCTGGCAAAAAGCTGCGCGACGGAGAGACAGCGTTGACGTGTACACGAAAAAATCTCCCACAACCATGCGTTGTACACATCATACCTATCCTTTCCTTCCTTTCCAACCCTCACTGCTGGGAAAACACTTTGGGGGGGTGGGGACAATTGGCTTATTGGGCTATGTTTAGATCCCCTTTCCTTCTCTCTCTTTTGCCCCGATTAGGCGAACACCGACAACAGCACACCGCCAGGGACTTATGCAATCGACGCAGGGAGAGAGAAAATAGCGAGGTTGGCCGCGTGTCGAGGTCGGAGGGGGGGGGGGGGGGGCGCCCAGGCAGCCAGAGCAAACATGTGACGTCCGGACGGACAGGTTTCGTGTATGCACGTCAAACGTTGCTTGCGTCCCTGGGAACTTTTTTCTTTCTCCCCTTGCATGTTTCGTCTGTATAGTCATGATAAATGGGGAGAAGCAAAAAAAAAAAAAAAAAAAAAAAGAAGCAAAATCAACATCATCATCACACCCCCTCCCTCTTACATGCACACGGCATGTACTTCTTCTTCTGCTGCTGTTTGGCGGCGCCGGCACCCCCGACCCACCCACCCACTCGGGGCGCGTAATGAAAGTGACGTGGTGGTGAGACGCTTCCGCTTTAGGTCGTCAACCTCGGCCGCCCGGCTAGGACGGCTTTCACTGCTACTACTGCTGCTACTGCTTGCGGCTAGGGCCGCGGGAGGGGAGGCCGGCCGACGGGTGGGACAAGCGAATTTTGTGGAGATGCGGAAAAGAGTGGAGATAGTATTTTTGCTTTTTCTTCTTCATTACGGGGGGGGAGAAAACGAGGCAGTGGTTCTGATTGGAGAACAAAAGTGATACAATGGTGTGAAGTGTTAACGGTCGGGGGAAGTATAGCGGATATGAAAGAAAATGGCAGTGTTCCCCGATGTGTGTGTGTGTGTGGCGTATGAAGGAGCGGTTCTCTCATTCGTGGCGAAGTGCCGGTTGGGGGCCAGAAGTAGTCTTCTCCCTCCATATCTCTTCTTCTGCACAGTACAATGCTTTCTCTCGCCTTTCGGCAAACACGACAGCAGCACAGCAGCAGTAGCGTCAGCAGCGCGTGATGAATCGGCTCCGTACGTGTACGTATGCAGCAGCATGCCGGACGAAACGCATCCGCACACCGAAGAAAAGAAAAATAAAAGAAAAAAGATGCGGCTTGCGGCAGGCATCGCCGTTGGGGGCATGCGGGCACTAACGAGTTCCCGCGCTCTGCATAATGCAGTAGCTGGTGACGAAGGATGACACTGACGCCGCCCTCCCTCCCTCCCTCGGCGTGAAGGTCGGCGGGTTCGGGGCCGTTGTGTGTATGTGGAAAGAGATCGACGCAGACGAGTTGGGGGTGGTCGGAATTTAGTCCGACTGCCGCGGAGGAAGCGCTGGCTTTCGGGCGGCGATGGTGGTGGTGGTGGCTGATCCAAGTCTCGTAAGATGATGGACGGTCGATTGGAATGGAAAAACTGTTGTTCGGTAGGGTGTCGGTAGTAGTTGGCTAGCATGCACGTAGCTTCCTTGCCATGGCTCGCTCGTGCCGAGAAAGCCCTCACGTTCGACGAGCAGCAGGGCGAGCAAATGATCTGATACAAACTATTTCCGCCTTCGAGGTAGCTTACAGTGTTTCACTGTTTACTTTGGCAGTAGAGTGGTACAAAGCAACCGTTCTTGCCTGAGAAGCTGAGAACTGATTGGCACACTCTATCTAATATGTAGTAGATATCCGTCAACAGCAGAATTGGCACCTTCTGCCGAGCTACTATGCACGAACCCACCTGCAATACAGCCGCAAGGTGGGAAAGTGGAGCCAAGCACAAAAAGAACATTGGCGGCCGAAATAAAGAGCCGATCTATGGAGAGAGTGAGAAGAAAGGAAACTTGCTTGTCTCTCTATCGTTGACTAAACAGCTATGCGGGACGCCGAATGAAAATAGTAGAGGAAATAAGGATCGTTCTCTGGGTAAGCGCGTGGTGGAGCAGCAGCTCGCACGGATGACTCTTGCATCGATGAGAAATCAACATATTCTTAGAGAACTCCAATTTCGGCAATGGTTATAATTGCAACAGTTCCACGGCCGCTGCACAGGGGGGAGGAGGGAGAGGGTTGTGTATGTGTGAGAGGACAGCAGCAGCAGCAGCCAGCAGCACACGCGAGAGAAGAGATCTACATTCTCGACACTGCCTGCTGCTTGACCATCAGCCAGATGGAACGGTAGTAATCAGCAGTAGCAACAGTAGCTGCCGTTGAATTGCAGCAGCAGACACAAAACATAGATCCAATGACGAACAGGCGGGGTTGACAGCGGGGCGAGGGGCACACAGCATCAGCCCTGTGTCGCAGCGGGGGGAGAAAGAACAAATCGAACAGACCGTTGCGCTACTGCACCGTCCTCCTTCCACTGCTTTCCCTCTTTTCCCTTGGGTCCTTTTTCCTTACATTGCCCCGCATTGCATGGCGCTGCGGCGTACGTTGGGCGAAATCTGCGTCGTCGCTGTCTGTGCCTCTTGCTGCCTGCCTTCCTTTCTGCCGACTGGCACTGGCGGAGAAAGCTCCGGCTGGACCTCTCCCCTCCCCTCGCCTCCTCCCCCACGTCAACTGCGGGGTCGGTCTTGCTTGCGGTGGCCAGCTCGATATCTTCCGGCAGGCGGGGTGCTGCAGTTTGTCATGCGAAGATGCTACAAGGCGCCGAGTGCTTGGTATGTACGAACTGTCGATCCAACGGCGCCATGTCATGGCGCGGGAACCCAGACTAAGTGAGTGAGATGGGAAGGTGGCCTGATGCTTATTGACATTTGCAGCTAGCCACACAGTCTATGAACCCCTCATCCCTTCCCTCTTCTTCGGAAGGGCAGTAAAGACGAATGGTCCAGGCGGCGCCACGGACTGGTAGTAGAAGAAATGTGACCTGGAGTAACCTTCTCTCCTATACATGGCAACAATCAAGATGATAGCCTGTTTCTGCTGCTGGCCGTATTCAGACGAGCCGTGAACGAGACACCTACGCTATGGTGAGCTCCACTGGAACGAGGTACACTCTCACAAGCCCCTCGTCATGCCGTGCGAGTAAGCATTCGTAACGGCTTTGTAATCGCGGGATTCGTGTACGAGAGACGGTAACATTAGTCGGCTGCATCTGCCGGTATTACAGTGTCAGAGTAACCGAGACGTCGACTGGTAAGACAAGGCATAGTCTGTGCTTTCGACCTGTGCCAGAGCTGACGAGCTCACTTGAGTAGCGGCAGGGAACAACGTGTAGACATGGCACGCAGACGCTTACGCCCCATCGGAGATGCCTGAGCGATGAAGTGAACCACGGGGCAATTCATCAGAGCAACCATCTTACTACAACCAGCGAAACGACGTAGGAGAGAGCAAGGCTCTGTCCGCGTGGGATGCCTTCTTTGCTTACAGAGCGGGCCTGAGACAGTGCTCCCTGTTTCACTGCGAATCCAGTGTTGGCGCGGACCCTTAGCGGTGGCAAAGGCGGTATATTTCGTGCAGGCACCGCAGATCCGAGAATGCACATAGAGTGCCAGACATAATCAAGAGTTTGCTGGGGATCGGTGGGGTGAGACGGCGTGCTTTTTCTGATGCCAGGGCGCAGGTCGGAGGGGGAGCGGAGGTAGGCCCGATTGGTCGGCCTGCAACCCGGACGAACACGCCATGTCGAGTTGCTTTTGCGGATAAGGCGCGGAATAATGCTGGGAGGCAATCCCAGTTGAGCACGTCGGTCATGCGGCTTAGCTGAGTAGATCCGATCCATGCTACTAAGATGCTTTTCTTCCTCAAACGGTCTCCTGCTGCAGCGTCAGCCCGGCGAGACGCGGCCATGCCCGCCGTCACCATGTCCCCAGATATATTCACAGCAAGCAACTGAAACCAGATTCCAACAAAATCAAATCCTAAATTTCACGTAAATGCGGTGACACAAACGCAGAACGCCGGCGCCATGCTCTTCCTGCCCGCAATCAAGGTGCGACATGCTCGAATCGGCAATTGGGTATTCTCCAGATCAGTAAATGCCTTGCGTCCGGTACTGGAAAGTGTCATATCTGCTTCGTGTTAGCCTGCCCGCCTTGGCCCTGGGCGCGGGTACTCACAGCCTCGTGTAGTAGCTTCCAATACTCTTCGCAATGAGATCATCCACAAAGAACTCTGCCTCCTCTTTGCTCAGCTGTAGCATGAACCTTGACCGCAGCGCTGTCACGGCTTGCTGCATTCCCGCCGCGAAGCACGGCATTTGGCTCGCCTTGCCCATCATCTCCACCAGCATCACGATCCTCTCGGCATCCTTCCGAAGCGCCTGGAACGCTTGCTTGCACAGGCTCTTGAAGAGGTTAAACCCCGGGCTCCCCACGCCACCAAGCACGTCCACGTACTCCTGGGTCAGCTTGAACGGCGCAGCCTCGAACCCCATGCTGCCGGGACTGTTGGACAGCATGAAGCCGAAGTCGATGTGGATGATGTGGCCTTGGTTGTCGATCAGAAGGTTGCCGTTATGCCTGTCCTTGAGCTGCAGCACGTAGCAGATGATGCTGTATGCTGCAAGCGAGCGAGCAAACGCATCGACCGCTGCAACGTGAACCTCGCTGTCTGCTTCGCCAAAGGTCCGCAAGAAATGGTCTCGTAGCGTGGCAATGCGCTTGCGGGGATTGGTGCCTGCAGCAATGCTAGCAAGGGTCAGGCTGCGCTTGAGAGAATGCAGTGAGACGCCATTGGTAATTGTCTCGATAAGACCCGACGACTCGCCCGTCACCAAGATGCGCATGCCCTTCACCCACACGGGCACTTCAGCATCTTGCCAAATCTTGCTGCACACCTGAATAAGCTGGCAGGCGAACGCCTCTTGACGAAGATCAGCGCCCGTCTTGACGATTACGCTGATGAGATCCCAATTCTTCATCCATCCGTAAGGCGAAGACCGCCTAATGCGCTCTTTCTTGGCCTTCCACTCCTCGCCGAACGTGGCCGCACTCGGGTCATCGCGATCGCCCTTGCGCTGGATGCCTCCCGTCTTGGAGTCGTTTTCCATTCGCGCCGCACCAGCACTGTTGCTCGCATTCGGGTCCGCGGCTGCGTCCTCCAGGTCCTCTGGCTCGGCCGTCAATGGCTGCGCCTTGGGCTCGGCCATGATGCTGTCGAACGTGGGCGTCTCATCCATGTAGAAGCTCTGTTCCTCCAGACTTTGCATGCTTGCGATGATTTTCGACTTGATCGAGGCGACTTCCGTTTTCGGCCGCTTCGACCCACTAGCCTCTAGCTGCGCAAGCATCTGTGCCGCAGTACGCATGTGCGTGGCTAGGGCAGAGAAGTCCGGCTGATCCGGGCCCTGCGCCCGATTGGGCATCGGCAAGGTCATCTTACGCGGGACCGGGCTGCTAGTCCGGCTTGTCTCCATGTCGGAAGATCGGGGGGTTGACGCTGTGCCGACCGAAGACAAGGTGTGGGCACCGCTTGACGATCGTGCAGGGTTGATTCTGACGCTGCTGTATCCGTTGCCCGCCAATGCCGTCTTCGCCATGCCGTTGGCAAGCTCCTCTTCGGCGGGGTCCTTGATCAGGAGATCCTTGCTTCCAAGATCGCCATCGGTCGGCTCGAACACGCTATCAACACCCGGGTCGGGCGGTTTGTCCGGGATGATCGCCTGCCGCGACGAGTCGGAAAGATCGAACAAGCGGCGCTTATTGATTCCCTTTTCGGCGAGCAACCGCGTGAGCAACGTTTGGTTGGCTTCCGTGTCGGGGTCAAAATCAAAGTCTTCTCGAAGCACCTCCACCATCAAAAGATACGGAACACGCTCTGCGCTGTTCAGGCTGGTAGCCTCCGCCGGATTGAGACGGACGATCCTGTGATGTTGGCTGTGGGCCGCCTCTCCCCCCTTCAGAGTGGGAGGGCAGATTATGGGGATGTCAACCTCAGCAGGCAGGTCCTGAGCTATCAGCGCCAGCTCGGCGCGCAGCGCACTGAGGCGTGCAGGTTTAGGAACAATGACCAGCCTGTTCGAAATGTCCTCCAGCGCACTCAAGAACTGCGTTTGGCTCCGGAAGTAGTTAGAGCGCAAGATTCGGATCTTCTGCGATCGGGAAAGGGCGCTCGGACTGAGGGGTCGGGGGGCACGGGGTTCGCGGCGCGGCGCAAGCTCACTTGGACGCGGCGGGAGCCCGGCGGTTGGTGGGGGCGTCGGGATCGGAGAGACACTGGAACTGCGGAAATCAGGCAGAGACGAGGAGCTCATGCGTGCTTCCTTGGCCACGTTGAGAAGGGACGGCCGGTGTGCGGCCGACGCAGCTCGTGGCGTCTTAGGGCTTTGCCTCGACGGGCTCGACTGGATCTCCAGCGCAGGCACGGTCGAGTGGCGCTTTGGCGATACAGAGGACTCGGGCTCGGTAGGTTCCAGGGCAACTGACTGAGGTCTTGGCTTGCGTGGGCGCGGCGAAGCGCCTGCCACGGTGTTGCTACGAGCCACCTTCTGGGTCTGGGTTTGTGAGGCGTCTGATATGGTTTCGGTCGTCACGCGAGGTTTGCGGGCCTGGGCGACGGCCAATGGACCGGCATGGCGGGGGAGGAACGGGGCGGCGACGGTGGCGAGGATGAGGCTCGAGAGAACAGTGACGGGAAGCACATTGCCCCTTATGCGCTCGCGGTTGGCGGGCTCCGAGGCGCCGAAGACGATGCGCTGAACCTTGTTGTACAGACGACGACATGTCTTGAAGGCGTTGGATTGCGGGTTGCCGGCGAGATCGTGCAGGTAGGTCTGGAACAGCCAGAATGTCTAAGGGGCGCGCGGTGAGCAGCGGGTTTTTGCGAGGGAAAAGGGCCATTGGCGGGGCAGGCTCACAAGCAGGGCGGCATTGACTGATTCCTCGCACAGATCTATGATGAATTCCTCAAGGGCCATCGACTCGTTGTCGACGGAGATGAGGAGATGGCATAGCTGCGGCAGGAAGAACTCGATCTCGTCGTAGGAGAAGCGGCGCAGCTTCGAGCAGAGCACGTAGTGGATGCCGACGTGGTCGGCATATCGACTGGCAGGGGCGGGCAGGATTAGCAGGCGGGGGACCAGCGGCGAAAGGACAGGCAACGGAAGGCGGGGAGGGCGGCGAGAGCGCAGGGTGGTGGGGAGTCGGGGACGGGATCACACACGACAGGTAGGCGACGCTGAGCGAGGGATCCTCGTTGAAATGATCCGACTCGATAAAGCGCTCCAACAAGTTCCAACTCATCTGGAACGGCTCATCGGGCGAGGTGTCGTGGGGTGAGGGCGGTGGAGGGACGCATGGTGCTTTGCTCCGCGGTGCTAGCGAGCTGCAAGGTGTAGGTACTGCTGTATTGCAGCCGGCCTTGGCGCGCGAGCCGCCCCGAATTGCCCCGGCAGCGCCAGGAACCGCAGGCGCGACCAGCACCTCCAACACCGCGCCAGATCACGCAAACCTCGCCGTCGCATCGACACCTGTCTTTGGAGCGAGCCGACGCGCGCAGCCGCCTCGCAAAGAAAGCCGCCTTCCGTCTGAGACAGCAGCGCGCCGCTGCTGTGCCTGGCATTGTCTGCTACCTGTCCGCCTGCCTATCCATTGCTCGAGCTCATCGACACCGTCGCCGCCCAGAGCGCGCCCGCTGAGTCCGCGACGCCAATGTCTTTGCTGCCTGCAGCTCGAAGCAAACCCGGCCGAATCCCGGGCTGATCGTGCACCGAAGGCTTCAAACGCCTGGCCTGTGTCCATCATGCCTTACAAAGCTGTATCCCAGATGGCTTCGGTCTCCGCCATCTCCTGCAGCGCCACCGCTCTCCTCCAAAGAACCGCCGTTGTCTTTTCGCGGATCCGGACGACAGCTGCCAACCCCGGTTGAATGCGGCGCTGAGCAGCTGAAGACGGCCGTGATCCGAAGGGCACGCGCTGTCGCACCGTGGACTCCGCCCGCCGAGGACACACCCGTCTTCCAGCAGAATGTGGCGGCCAACGTGGCGTGCGTCGCCGTTGTGCCGTACCTACTTGTCAACGTCTTTGCTTTTTCGGCCAAAACCGCATCGGCTTACTGTGATGACCATCGGCTCGCTTAACTCTTTGACCTCCTGCTCCGCCAGAGCCCACACGGCCCAGCAAGCCCGGACACCCAGCGCACCGCCGAGATGGCGTATGGCTACGGGTTGAGCACCCTCGTTGCGGCTCGAGGCATCAAAGAGGAAAAAGTTATGCTGGATGAGCGTGATGAGCGCAGTCTTGGCGAGAGGAAATGGTGATAGGCGACGTTGACGTCGAGACGGCCAGCCGAGACTGCACTTGCGGCAGCGGGGCCATAAGCGAGAGATGGGCGTGTGAGGTCAAGCTGCTCGCGCGTGGGAAGCCATGTTCACAAGCCTTCCTGTGCGCGGTCCCGTGTGAGAGTTACAGACTACTGGACCGGGGAACAGGATACCACTCTATTTGCGAGGTATCACACCCGCAAAAGAAAAGCTGAGCCGTTTCGCACCAAGATTGACGGCGCTGGGACCATGGAGAAAGTGCGAGGCAGGAACACCAGGGACATACCGGCGGCCATCTGAAAGGGGAAACAAAAACAAAGGGACGGTAGAGATGCGACGACTCACCGGCCACAGCCCGCCAGCAAGCCGCACAAGCGTCTCCCATGGCTCCCGAGCACGTCGACGAGAGGGACCGGCGAGGAGTACAGACAGACGCAGGCCGGGATGGGCACCTCACGCACATGAGTCACGTGGGGTCAGCTTTTGCTATCGCCCCGCGGCGGCACAGAGCCGCGCAGGCGGCCCTGCAGAGGCTGTGTTGGCCGGGGCGCGGGCAGCGAAGTGTGCTGCGGTGCATGCGCGGTGGAGGATGCAGGCTGCAAAAGCAAGGCAACGCGCATGCTGTGCAATCGCGCACAACACAGGCCGCTCCCTGCTCGACTGCGCGCTCCCTCGCAACGATCATCGGGATGCCAGCATCAGCTTCCCCGGCTCGCCGCAATCTACTCTTCACGCACGCCCTGCGACAGCTCGCACCATGCATCCGCGAAATTTGACGGATGACCGGCTTACGAGACGACGGCGCCGCCCGGCTGGCTCTGTTTGCAGGCCCTGCGCGGCTCCAGCACATCGCCCTGACCGCAGCCCCATATGCACCTCGACTGCGCCGTTAGTTGCTGATGATGTGCGACACCAGCATCTGCGTCGCGCCAGGAACGCTGATCCGTCGCCGCCGCCCGCCGTTGGCCGCGCCTCCCGGGCTCGCGGGCTCACAGCTCACAGCGGTGAAGAAGGCCCTCTCCCAGGAATCCGTCTCCGCCCAGGCATCGCACGTGGTTCTGGCCCGCCGTGACATCATGACCCGCTCGAAACGGCCGTCGCGAGTCAGCAGCCCGTTGGCCGTCGTCGCCGCCGCTGTACCTCACCTCTGTCTGTGTCACCGGAATGCAGCGCCTGCATCTTGGGCATGATTTCGGGGACCATGTCTCGACGCCCCGCGCCCAATCACCGCCCGCGCGGCGCTACTTCCTCTCAGCTGCCCCGGCCCCTGCCGCCTTCCAGAGCGTTACACGCCTGGACGTTGATGACCGCTACTCTACTCTCCGAAACGGGCGTGGCATTGCAGCGGAAGTTTGCAGCTGGCCCTGGGCCGCTGAAGTTCGGTACGCCGGGGGTCGGATGCAGCCCGCCGCTCATGAGGCCAAGATCGCATGCTCTGCTCGCAAAACTCGTCTGGGGACGCATCCTCCGTCCACCAATGTGGCTGCCTCGCGCCGTTTCTGGCCTCTTGCCGATCTCGCCACCGGCATATGCCAGCTCACAGACCTCCAGCCGCCCGCCCCTTTTGGCGTGCCGTTCTGCGGAGACCTGCCTGCTCCAGCGGCGAGGCTGAACATGAAGATACGGACAGCTCGATGGCCGGATCGACGCAATCTGCCTTCAGCCAGATCCGATGAGATTGGTCCGGGGGCAGGGCCTTTTGCCTGGACGGGCGACGGCGCCGATTTTCTTCACAGCAGGCATCTTCGGGGGGACAGCGTCCCTGACTGGGGTCATTGGTGGTAGGGGTGTTGGCCAGCGGCCGCCTGCAGAAGCATGCGTCCATGGATCACACATCTGTCTGCTTTTTCTCTCGAGGTTTACAAGTTTGCATCGGTTACACAGAGTCGACAGCCCTGGGCCGACCAGATCAATGCTTTGATAACTCTTGCGAGACGTGCTGCTCGATAGGTATTTTAAGAGCTGCGCGGTTGGACCCTGAACACGCCCTCAGCCCTCCACTCCTCCTCCCTCCTCTCTACTCAATTAAGGTTCAGCCCATAGCACCCGCTCCAAGGATCCCGCCAATCTTCTCTCACCTTGCCTTTGCCTTCCCCTAACCCGTCATGAGCAACCTCCGGAACATTCTCAACGAGGATTCCTCGTCCACCCCGCCGTCCAATGGCAGCCGCAACAGCTCCATCAGCTCGTCTCCCATCGACGGCCATTCCCGGGCCGGCGCGCAGAGCCCAGACTGCCGCGGGCTCGAGAGGATGTCTCTCGACTTTGTCGCCCCGGGCAGCCGTTCAGCCCCACACAGAGCCAGCCAGGGCTCGTACCACCCCGCCGGCTACGCCCACTACGGCTATGGCGCTGAGTACAACCACCAATCACTTCCTGTTCGTGGCCATCATGCCCAGCCGCAGTACTCTGCGGCTTACACGGCTGCCGCTGCCCAGCACACGCCGTGGACCTCGGTCAATTCAGCGTCCAGCTACAGGCGGCCGAGCACCGCCGGAAGCACCAACTATTCCGAGAGTGAATACCACGATGCCTCAGACCCCGACTCCCCCTCGGCCTATAACCAGGGCTCGCCGGGTGGCTCATCGAGGAATAGCCGTGCCGATTCCGCTCGTCGCGAGCCCCGCCACACATATGGTGAGGAAGAGCGCGCCTTCATCATGGTCTGCGCCATCTTGCGCGGCATGACCTGGAAGGAGATTGAGAAAGACTTCCGCGAACGATTCCCCGCCGGCCAAAAGCGACGCCACCAAGAAACCGGCCTGTGGCCCACGTACCCGGAGCAAGAGCGGACTTCCGGTGGGCTCACGTGCGCCTACTACCGTATCCGGGAGCAATGGGGAATCCCCAAGGTCCGTGGTGTGTCTGACGAGCAAAAGCCCGAGGTCAAGTCGGTGGTGAAGAAGACGGTCCTCAACATGCACGACTTTCCCGACCTTCAGAACTGGGTTCAGCAGTGCCGCTAGTTTTTCGTTCTTCTTTGTCTACTCTCATTGGCGCTTGCTCAGGCCTGCTACGTACACGGCTGCCTTCTTTTGATGATGATTGTGTTGACCAATAGCCCGCGTTCTTAGTTTTCTATTCCCATTGCTGTTGTCGTCGGACACGGCGGCGTATGGTGTCGGCTTACTCCTCCGTCATCCGGGGCTGGTAACTCGGAGTATGGACGCTAATGACCAAAAAAGCCTTTGCTTTCCTTGTTTCACTTAAACGAAAAGGCATGTCAACAATATCTGTTCTCTTGTTTCCTTGTTCTCGACGGGCATGTCTTATGGGAGTAATGCATAGCTATGGATATCCATATGGGTTTGAATAGGAATCACCTTCTCACATGTTGTACCTGATGCCACGTTTTGATCTTCTGCTGCGCAACCCATCTTAAATTTAGCCCACAGGCGTGAAGACTTTTAGCGCTGTTGGCTTGCTTGAAGGATAGTTCGTCTAGGCAGGCACGTCCGCACAGCTAACATGATCAGGGTCCTCTGCTGACCAGGAACCGGGTCAACAGTGAGACACGCCTTCCCTCCAACGGAACTTGCTCCGCAGGCAGGCACCTGGATCAATCCCTGATCGACTGGCGAGTCTCCGAGTGGAAGAAAATCTCCGAATCCGATGTGACTGGTGGACATGCCCGCGTGTCATGTTGTGGTCATTCGAAGCCACGATAACATCTAACTGAGGCCAAAAGCTGCACTCCTCCTTGCCACCATGACATGTCACATTTTGCAAGCCTCACAGCGGTGCTGGGCCCTACCTAGCAGCGCCCGATGGCCTGTTAATGTCCGAGATGGAGATCTTGACGGCCCGGGGCCCGGGGCTGAGGCAATCTCCAGAGACGGGATCTCCGAGCAGATATGCGACATGTCCGTTTGCATATCGGCCCAACGCTATACTAGCAATGGTCCCGGCCTTCGGATCAGCCGTCAGGCACCGGGTATCGAGATCAGCTGCTGTGCTGAGCGCGTATGTGAGAATTGACCCTTGCGCCGCAGCGGTCTGAGACGCCCACCTTTCGGCGGGAGCTTCAGATATGCGATGCCTCCCCAGACACAAGTTTCTTTTTCCACCGAGCTCAGCATGGGCGGTGCGTGCGTAAGTGCATATATTGGCATGGTTCTCACTCTACAGGTCATCTCAGCCAGACTCCGGCAGCACTCGTGGTGCTCGACGTCGCAACTCCCGCGTTGATCAGCACGACACGCTGCCTCTGACAGTTACGCCCTCTGTCGCCAGCAACACTGGTGAGTGGGCTTTCCAAAGACAAGCTGCTTGCTGGCAGGTCAGTTCACCCGCCCTGATTCAACCTGAGCCTTGAGGTCCGTTGCGAGCTTCCAAAGCATACACACCCCTCGTATGAGGGCCACCCAACGGACCTCCAGACAAGATCCAGTCAGCACGGAAAGCACCGGAGGTTCGATTGGCCAGGACGACCGTGGCGCAGGGCAGCATCCAGCGGCCGGAGCGAGCGCCGACGAGCGGTTCACGGGACAGCACGTCGGATTTCGACTTCCAAGACCTTGCCGCTGGCAGGATCGGTGTCCCTGGTCACGCAGGCCGGGCCATGCCAATGAGAGGCGCGGAAGTGGGGGGGGAGGGAGGGGAGGGCGCCAGCAATGCAAATTCCCACCTCCTTCCTTTCCGATGAACCAGATGGCTGCAGCCCGGGGCTTCCGCTTGGAATGAAACGGGCATGCGAGCGGAGCCACAGGGGCTAAACACACATTGTCGGAACCGACAGTGCAGCATCACCATCACGACGTCCACAAGCCCCATGCAGCAAAGCATAGCTAGCAGTGCGTAATGCGCGCAATCACACCTCGTTCAATGATAGCGTTGCTGGACTTGAACCTTTGACGTCAGGTGGTAAGTAGCGGCGGGAGAGCAGAGTCAACACTTTGCCCAGGCGGTGGTGGTTGGTAGCACACGGGGGAGATGGGATTTGTATTCTGGATCCCAGGAGAACCGGCGACGCCTTGGAGGAGTTGGTTTGTTGACATCATCCTGCAGCCGGCTCCTCCACCACGTTCCCGCATGCTGCTCCCTCCTCGCATGAGGCACGCAGTTACGAGCTAAGACGGCGGCGGCGCCTACGCACACCGGGGGAGGGGGGCGCGCGCTACGCTTCCCACCATCCCCTGTGGGACGTGGCAATTATCGTAGACGCCCTTCCTCGGTCCGTTGTTGCAAGGCAAGGGCCAGCTGCGCCTGCTGCACAATCGCGGGTCCACATGCTGCTAGCAGCAACTCTCGACAATGATGTGAAGTCTTTTTTTTTTTTTTTCTCCGTCTCTTTTTCCCTGGCGGGTGGCTGGGGGCGCCCCGGCGGTCGAGACCAGTCCAAAGGCGCGAGAGGGCGAGATCCACGCTGCCGTGCCACGGTCGATCTTCTTACTTGTTGCTCATGACGCGCGCAAAACTACTCACTTCATCCTTTCCTCCTCCCCCGGCAACTGGAAAGGGCACCTTTCACATCCGACTATACAAATTATATCGAACGATGGCTCGCTGGCCTTGATGCCCAGCTGCCGCTGCAGTCTCGCCTGGCTGCTCATTTCCCCATCCATCAATGATGTGCTGGATCGCATACACACATACGCTAGGAGATTGTCTCCGACATGTATCGTTTGGGCCGGAAAATGGAGAGTGACGATCCGTTGGCGCATCGGGATAGTAGGCAGAACCTACACGTCGGTAATAAGACCCGTTTTTAGAGGCGGGTGATGATCGCCAAGGGAAAGGCGTTTGCGGACCGTTGAGAGAAACCGGGAGGGAGTCAAATGTGGATCATCGCGGCTGGGACCGTCCAACCCCGCTGCCGCTGCCGCTGCCGCTAACGCTTGTCGATGGAGGTTTTTTTCTGTTTGGCTGTCTTGCGTTCGAGAACAGTAGTAGCGCTCATCTCACCCCTGTTCAATCCCCGCCTCTCCCCCAACCGCCGAACATACCCTGGTCGTTTAGCCAGCCGGCAATCCGGAGCACTGGTCTATTATGTACATATTCAATCCTCTTTTCCTGATGCCCGTTTACCAACCGGGCCTTCCCCCCCTTGCCGCCGTGACATGCATCCTTCATCCTCCCCCCTTCCATTTCTGCCGCGTTTTTGCCGTTTCCTGGGACTGTCCTTCCTAACTCGACGATCCTCTCCGCTTTCAAAAGCATACTGATCTTCCCCGTCAGCTAGCCAGCCAGCCATCTGAGCAGGCGAACGGGGTAAATGCTCACGGCGGGTAGCTGCAGCGGCAAGCAAGCCTGAGACGAGATCTACTTGGGCATCATTGCTGTTCTATTCCTTCTCTCATTGACTCTTTCCCCTCCCATTCTGTCCATAGATCAGACATGGGCTGATGAGGTTTTTATCGCCGTGTGCATAACCACGCTAGCACTGCTGCTTCGTTCCACGCATCAGATGTGCTTACGGCAGGGGCGGGGGTTATAGTCAATGCAAGGCGTGCTCACTTGCTTCCTGGCTTCAAGCGCCTTTTTTGCTCTCTACATGTTGCATCCTTATGCAAAACATCCGTCCCGTAGGACCGGATGATAGGGGTCGGGATACTGTCTTTTCTCTCCCTAGACTCTCTCTCGTTTCTCTCTCTCGCTCTCTTTCTCCCGTTCCTCTTTCTCTTCCTGTTTCTCTCTCGTCTACGCAATTCACTCACATAACGTGTTCGACGGTGTAATGGGTTTTGCGGTGTCATGGGTTAGCCAATGAGACGGCACTCGTGGAGTTTCTTCGGTCATCAACAATAGGCGACTCATGATTGGACAATCCATTAGGCCGTCAAACACGTTATACCCGCTTCCTTTTCCTCTCCCTTGTCACCTTTCGTCACACACACACGCACACACGTACTTAAGCGCACAGAGGAGGAGGAGCAGACAGCTCCACAATATCTCGCATGCACCAATGACGAAAAACACCCCTGTTACATCTCACCTTTTCGTCTACATTGTGTGTGCCTTGTGCCTCACCCTTACCTGCCTGCCTGCCTGCCATCGTGTCGGCAACAAGCAACACTAAAAGGAAAGAAATAAGTAACAAGCCTAACCCATGTCGGGGAGGCGGGTTCGGGAATGTGTGGGGGGGGGGAGAGGAAACTCCAGTTTTGCTCGGGTTTCAAAGCCGAGCAAGGGTATGTGGGTACTATGTACAGTCAAAGCCCGTTACATAGTGCGATCACCAACCCCCCCCCCCCCCCAATAACGATCAGCTGGGTGTAACGACCAAAACCCCCATCCCGCCGGTTTTTCTTAGAAAAATAACGATAATCTGGCTATACTATAATCGTTACGGCTACGCCCGCCAAATCGCTATATCCAGACCGGATTTAGCTAGGAAAGGGAAGTGGGGGAGGGAAGTTAACCCGAGTCTAAGCCAGATTGAGAACCTCTCTAGGCCTACCCGGCGAGGATTCGGCTGAGTTACCCAATAATCGCTTAGAACGATTATCCGGTTATAACGGTTAATGCCACTTAACCGCCCCGATCGCTATAACGAGATTTGACTATAGGGTAGGGGATGGTGGTTGGACCGTCGGGTTGTGGGGGGAGTGTTTGTTGGGAAGAGGGCTGAGAAGCCGAGAGTGGGGGTTGGTGGTTTGTATGGGGGTGCGTGGATGCTCCTGTTTCTTCTTCTCCTAAAAAAAAAAAAAAAAAAATTCTTTTTCTCTCTTTCGCTTCGCCGCTTTTTCTCTGATGGGTGATGAAATCGGGAGGAAAAAACAATCTTGTGAGAGCGAACTTTTTTTTTTTTTCTCTCTCTTCTTCCCTTCCTCCTCGCCCCCCGTCGTCGTTCTCGCAATAAAACTTCGTTGTGTATTGGTGGTTCGAACGTAAGCGAGGAGTTGGTACGAGAGAACCCGGAAACCGAGAGAAGACGACTAGGGGAGGGGGAGTCTAGACTGCTTCGGTTCGACGGTTGATATTCCTTTTGGAATGTGAAGGCTTGGGAAGGAGTGAGATCCCTCCGTGAAAACGGTGGTGACAAGTAACTAGAGTGGGGGCAATGGTGGAGGGAGGGAGTGCTCTGGCCTCTGCAACAGCAGCTGGGATGAAGGTCGGCGCTGCGTCTCCGTGCTTTTCTTCACCTGAGCTTGGCCGTGCTTGCTATTTTTCCTCTTTGTTTTGGTGTGATTAGGTAGGTGCAAGAGATTGTGGCGCTCGTGTGCCTGGATTTGAGGTCGTAGAGTTTTGCAACGTCGTGAGGCTTGTTCTCTGGGTGTCGGTCCACTGTTTCTTTTTCGTCCTGGAGTG
This sequence comes from Diplodia sapinea, assembly GCA_023087385.1. Taxonomy (NCBI): domain Eukaryota; kingdom Fungi; phylum Ascomycota; class Dothideomycetes; order Botryosphaeriales; family Botryosphaeriaceae; genus Diplodia; species Diplodia sapinea. The sequence goes on along the minus strand of JAJMYO010000080.1, from coordinate 114,785 downwards.
TTGGTCAAGGGCGATAGGGAGGAAGAGTGGCGTGTCCGTGTGTATTGCTAGTCATCATAGAGATCTAGCACGGTGGCTTGAGCGATCTTTGTAGCGTTGTGGATCTAGATTTGCATAGCTAAGTGACTCGGGATAGTCTGCTGACAGACACGACTCCGAGCAGGTGTCGGCTTCGGATGAGAAGCATCATCAGTTTCCCTCATGGTACGGATTCAAGTCAATTCAGTAGCAGTGAAATTCTCCCGACAATTTTTTTTCTTTCGATGTGGAATGGCAATTTGGTACAAGAGAGCTAAACAGTGCGATTTAAAAGTGCCATTCCAGCCCATCCTAAAGGTTGTGACGAAAAACAATACCCAAGGCGCTTCACTTGCACGTGTTTGGTCGCAAGAATTACCTAGGACCGAGAAAGCTTCACCAAATAACGGTGAAAAAGTACATTCATGGCGTCAAGCTTACCGGGCCGGCGTTCAACAAGCTCAAGATACGTCAAAGTCGCGTGAAGTCGAATCGCATCATCCCCCTATTCCAAACCACCACGTGGAAAAGGATTTGCCATCGTGCCGCCACTTGCAGCCATCGGTCACAAGCATGGGTTTCTTGCTTTGCCAATCGTACGTTCCCCACCGGCTAGTTTGGGGCCCAGACTTCCTCCGGCATGTGCGGTTCTGTGGCGCTGGGAAAAACGGCGGCTAGCTCCGGAGCAGTCTCCGCGTTGACATCACCACTTCTTCGAGAAGCAGCACCGTTCTTCGGTACGTGAAGGGGGGACGAACCGATCCAATGCCCGAATTCGGGCAAGTGGCCTTTGGGCTGTATAAGTAGCGCGAGGACTTGGGGTGTGCATTCCAAATAGAAGCACTAAGTCGGTCCTTGGAAATGCACCTGCTGTCAGTGCTTCCTTGGCGAGTCAGACCTGCCATCCTTCCCATCGTTCGCCCCAAGTGAACGCGAGTTCGGCGACGGCATCGTGGCTTTCGGTCGCCTTCAATGGTGCTTTCCATCGCACAAGGCAAGGAAGAATGGTAAATCCGAAGTGCGAATGCCCGTCGTCGGGCGCTCGAGATGGGCTGATGACACAGCTAGGTTCGAAGGGTGTAGAGAGAGGGTGACAGGTGCAGTCGTCGACGAGGCATCACCGTGTCTGACTTTGTTAGTTTCGCGTCTGACCGAAGTCGCTTTTTTCGAGCAGTGTCGCTCTGCTAGTGCGTGCAGGCCCGGACGAGGCTGAGGCACTTCCCTTCGGCCGAGTTCGAGAGCGAAAGCCTACAAGTCCCTGTTCATCTTCAGCATCATTGCCATTCTCGTGCGCCATGCTGTTCTTGTCGGTTGTATTGAAGGTGTGTGAGTCGACGGTCGGTGACGCCGCTGGTGGTGATTCGGGTCGCGCGGAATGTGTTTCGGATGCTCCAACGACCAGCGACAGTTGGAGCAGGGCGGTGCGCTAGCAGTGAGTAAGTAGTACCGGTACGTGTGGTCCTTTCTGGCTGGCGAAAGCGCGGTTCTCGTTCGTTGGAACCAGAGGTTGACGGGGTCACGTAGCAGGAGACGCGGCAGTCTGCTCGGGTTCCTAGGTACGGGTAAGCATGGCATGAGACGCCCTTGTAGGATTCTCCCAACGAGCAGTCATCGTCTCGGCTCAGCGCATGTTGTCGCTCGACCGAGGCCCAAGTGAAGACTGGGCGCATGTGTGAAGAGGAGGGGGGGAGGGCAAGCCTGGCGCCTGGGCAAGCCCGAGGCTGGGCGCGCGCGTACATTTTCCACGGGCTTAAGCATTCGAGTCTATCGCATCAGACTGCTCACTAATGACTAATGACGTCCGTGTCGCAGAAAACAGGGTCACACTGGAGGCAATCCTTCGGGATACCACTACCCGGAAACCCCTGTTATAGAAGCAGCACGGTCCAGCAGGGACTATGTTCTGGGGCACCCAAGCAACGTCCACATCGCAAAGGCTTTCTCTTTGCCCCTGCGGGGCACTGTCGAGTAGAGGCCAGTATATGGCCGGGATAACGGGTGCGGCGGGCACGAAACCCTGACCCGGGGTGCGCCAACCATGCGAGTCATCCCACTCAGGCCACGGGCGAAGGGTCTGGGAGCATGGTGGCGACCATAACCATTGCTCCAGGATGCTTGGCCTCGTCATCGGCGATGATTCTGGCCCCTGTAAGCCTCGCAATGCAACAACGCGTCTAATCTGGTCACTTCTCGCAATGTTTTGCGGCAGGCGCAACGGGCAAATGGGCCCCCGGGCTCTGGGACGACACACTTCCCGAGTTCTACAGAGTTGAGATCGCCCGCGCTAGGGACTTGGCCTGCGCCCCCATCCGCACACCGCCACAACGTTATTCGCAGCCCGTTTAGATGAAGCCAAGTCGGTTCCTCATAGCTCGCTGTCCGCGTTTCTGCTGACACTTCTCCCAAGTCAACGCCCCAGGGTACAGAGTACGGGTGTGAACAAGGACCAGCGGAGAGACACGTGAGCAATAAAGCGCGTAAGCCGGTACGAGCACCCCAGCCACGCCCGTTCGATGCCGTCTGCAGTCAGGTCGGAGGCCGACGTCCACTGCAACGCAACCAACCCGTTTCGCAACATGGGCCCTCAGCATCGCTCACTGCTTCGCTGAGCCGGAGAATGCCCGACTACGTGGCTCCATGGATTCACACAGAAGAAGCACCACGCGTCGTGGGGGGGGGGGGGGGGGGGGACGTCCGGTCACCCGGTTTGGTCGGCAATTTCAAGACCAGGGCTGCTGCTGCCGGCCCCACCCCTCGCATGTACTGCAAAAAAAACAAGTTTCATGTGGGATGAAGCCCTTCAGCTGCGAGTTCGGCTCATTTTTGATGTGCCATTGCAAGCATCGTTGACGGAACCGAGACCCTTGCCGTGGGGCTGAGGATAGACGACCCTGACACCGACAAGTCTGGCTCCACACGTCACGATCACGGCCGTCTCAACGAGAATTTACCGACAGGGTGAAGTGACCTGCCTACTGGCGTTGGAGGGAACTGGCATTCGGGCACACGCATGCCTGGCACTGCTTTATCGAAGGACATCAGCACGCCCAGTATCCCACAGAGCTCCTGAAACACACGGTCCAGAGGACTACAAAAGTACAGCTGGCGAGCTAGAAAAGAGAACCAAGAGCCGAGGACCTCTGTACTCAAAAGAATCTCTTTTGTGCGCTTTGGCGGTGGGGCTAGTTGGATTGACGGCCCCTGCCTAGATCGTGCCTCCAACGCTCACGAGGGAAGATTTCATGCTCCCTCGATCTTGCCGGGCATCCCGAGCGAGTTGTCGCGTTTTGATGATCTACACCGTGGCGAACTTCGTTGGACGCCCGACACATCACTTCCCTGAACCCTAAAGCGGAGCCATGGCCCACATGCCTTCGGCGATCTGGCCAAAGACTTCGGGCCTCTGTCGGGATAACAACTAGTTCACTCTGTTACGGACGTAATAGTAGTTCAAAGCGAATCGCAATGCCGCATACGCATCGAGCCTGTCATCCGGTCTTCTCTGCTGTTGGGAGAACGGGACCGTTGACTGCGAGGCAGCGGAGCGGGTCGTTTCTAACCCGCGGAGCCGGAACAAGAACGGCAAAGGCGGACCCGGCCTCCGACTGCAGGGAAATCACGGCATGCTCATCCAGGCCAATGAAGTCACGAGGAAGGGAAGCACGATCCGGTCCTGGCTAGTGGGTCAAAGAGGCTTGGAATGGGACCCTGGGTCCCACAATCATCGCATCATCCTGTTCTTGACTGGCAACTGTTTTGGAAGGGTGGACCCATGGATCCTTCCAAGGCTTAGTCCGCAGATCCCCACAAGAGCAGATCCCCACAAGCACAGATCCGATTTCTCCAAAGCCATGGCCTATCTTCATGATCTATCTCCATGCTCCGACGATGCGGCTTCCAAGTGACCTGAAGTAAGTCGGCTTTGCTGGATTGTGTCATCGTCGACCATAACACAAGAACAAAACCCTTGCCACGAAGGCGTTGGAATGACTGATTCCCCTTGGTTCAGGCACGCTCTTCTGCGTAGGGGCAGACACATGCAAGACGAGATGAAGTCCCCATGGACAACCCGTGGAGCAGTGTGCAAGCTAGGCTGAAAAATGAGTCACACATTGGCCAGCTACCATTCCCCGACTCCCGTCGACCAAAGATTCCCCCATTAATACTGGAGCTTTCCTCGCAGAACATGGCAGAGACGCTCCTCGCTCCCCGTCCCCCTCCTTTACCGGCCAAAACAACGATACGCCCGTCAGCGCCAGCCGCCGCGTAAAGCAAACCATCCAAGACGATACGTGCCACCGCGAACAGATATAACGCAGGATCGCCAGCAGCGTCCAACAACTAGAGAGAAAAGCTGTACCACGCCCCACCCGTGCCAGCCCGTGTGCCAGCCAGCCGCTCCTATCCCTCCCCCAGAAAGAATCAGGCCATCCGCAGTCCCCGAAACCGCCCAGCGCCGCGTCCATCACGACGCCATATGCCAGGCAACCGGCGCCGTGTCACATTGGCGCCGGGCAATACAGAACCCCACCATCTCCATACCACGGCCGGTGCTGGCTCCGCTCGATGAGGACAGGCCCTGCTAATAATGGGACCAGCTCGTCGGCACAACCTCTCCCAGCGTTCGGTGCCCGCGTCAGTGGTGGTGCTGGTGGCAGTAGCGGCGGCGGATGCAGGGATGCAGCAGCACGCATCCACTATACGACGAGTTGGATCAGAGGCGCGGCGGGCAGGCGGGCAGGCAGGCAGGCAGGCAGGCAGGCAGGCAGGCAGGCAGGCAGGCAGGCGTACCGCCGGCTCCCTTCCTTTTTCCCGCAGCTTGGCGGGCGAGCAGGCATCGACGATGGAATGGGGAGGCGTGTGCTTGGGGGCGGTGACGCTCTTTCTCGAGCGACGAGCACCGGGATGACGCGCATCTGGAGCGCGGTTATCCATCCGACAGTCGGCGATGGTACGATAGATGGCGTCAACGGCGGCAAGTGTGGGATCGAGGGGCGGCGGCGGGTTGGGATGGGATGGAAAGTGGTGCGGTTCAGCAGTCTCGGCCTCGACCGCCTGCCGGGGCGCTGCCGAGAGACACGGCTGTCAATTCCAGCCGCAGCAGCAAGCAGCGGGAGCGACGTCACCGGTGCAACCGTCCCGAGCGGCGCCGAGAATCCTCAGGCGACGAATGAGGCAGGCTCCTTTCGGGCTAGGCAGATCTGGCGAGGGCCTGGATCGGCCGATGCGCGAATGCTTAACCCCAAGGCGGTCGATCCCCCATCATTTGGGATGCGGAAAGGCACATCATTGTGCATGGCGGCCGCGGCAGAAATGGCGTTTTTCCCACTGCAGGAATAGGGGTCTGGATGTCTGGAGCAACGTGAACGAGCAACGGCGCGCCCGGGTACGCCCGCCGCCATGACGTCAAGCGAGTGCTTGGTGGTGCCGCGCTGCTTCCTTGGCCGGCGCGTTGATGCTCCGTCCGGCCTGCCCAACTCCCCCGCAATCCAAGCTGTTGATTGTTGTTCGACTTCCCTTCCGCCCAGCCCACCAGAGGGCCGTCGTTCCGGGCCGTTCTGGTTCCGACCGGCTGATCTGCCCGCAAGACCCGCGTTCCACCGCGCCCTGATTGGCGGCCATACCGTCGCGAAACACCCTCCACGACTATGCCTTCGTATAAACGAGCCCCCGTTCACCCATTTCTTCCGTGCCCCCCGCAGCGCACCCTCCAGGTCCCGCTTCATCGCCGTGGACATGGGAGAATAGGGGGGCGTTAAATGGACGACAGCCAAGCAGTAGTAGCGTTTAAATCAAACCAACATGCAGTACAGCAAAGACGTTCACCACCATTGCCATCCTCCTCCCCGCAAACTCGTTTACTAGCGTCCCCTTACCGCTTTAGGCAACTCCACGATGCTCTCCCCCGCCGCGCTCCTCCTGCTGAGCGCCAGCGCCTCCGCCCTCGCCCGATCCGTCGTCACCGTCCCCAAGGCGGACAAGAAGCCCGGCGCCTTCTTCCTCGCCGGCGACAGCACGACGGCGGTGCAGTCGGCAAACGGCGGCGGCTGGGGCTCCGGCTTCCTGGAGACGACGCTGCAGAACGGCGCGACCACCGTCAGTTTTCGCGAGGGCGGCGACTGGGACACCGTGCTGCAGGCCGTCAAGGATGCCGTGGACGAGTACACGCCTTACGTGACGATTCAGGTGAGCATGATGCCCCATTCCTCCCCACGGATTCGCTTGGGCCGCCATTCGCTTCGATGAAACGAGGAAGGGAGAGAGTGAAGAGGCGGGGTTGACAGAGAGAGAGATGACAACTTGCTGCGAATGAAGCCGGCTTATCCGTCGTCTCTCTTTCTCTTGACCTCAAGCTCTGTTGTGCAGAGACGATGCGAATCGAGGGCCGTGAGCACTGACATTGCGCAGTCCCATCATCATCAGTTCGGCCACAACGACCAGAAACCCGAAAAGGGCATCAGCATCGACGACTACAAGGCCAATCTGGCCCAGTTCGTCAAGGACGTGCGCGATGCGGGCGGCAAGCCGGTACGTTTTTGAAGAATCGAACCCTTCTTTCTCCCATCGCCGACAGCAACCCAACCCCCTCCCCTCCCCTCTGCTTCCATACCCTTCCGCGACATCGGACCCTTTGTATCAGGATTAGTACAGCGTCGAGCTGGTGGCGGAGGTGGCTGTGGAAGCAGCAGCAACACCACCACCACCACCACCACCACCTCTCTCGCCCCGCCCTCAAAAAGCGACAAAGAGCGGGAAAGGCGAAACCGAAACGAACCCCCAACCCCCACCAATCACAATCCAGATCCTCATCACCCCCCTCTCCCGCCGCCAATACTCCCCCACCAACGCCTCCATAACCGAAAACCTCGCCGCCCAACGCGCCGCCACGCTCGCCGCCACGGACGCCACCGCCGCGCTCGCCATCGACCTCAACCGCGCGAGCACCGACTACCTCGACGCCGACGACGCGACGCACCTGAACGCCGCGGGGAGCGTGGTGTTTGGGAATATGGTGGGTTGGTTGATGGGGGGGGGGGGGGATTGACGGCGAGGGCTTGAGTCGGTGGACGGGGGCGGGGGGGAAGTATGTGAGGGCGTTTGAGGAGGGGGTATTTGTCAAGGGGTGAGTGGGTGGATGTTGCGGGATGAGTAGGTGGGTGAGTAAGTGAGTGATGGAGAGAGAGGAAGGGGGAGCGGGTGGTGCCCGTGTTTATGTAGATGACGGGCGGAGGGGGAGGAGGAGGAGCATGCCCACCACCGTAGGGTGTGTGGATAGCCAGCCAGCCAGCCAGCCAGCCAGCCAGCCACCTTCATGCGGGAAGGGGCAAGGAAAAAAAAAAAAAAAAAGGGCTGGCGCACGTACATATGCGAACTACGTATATTATATATATATTGACACGGAACTCTCTTCCGGTGGCTGATCCCGCTGCTGTGAGGCAGGCTTTTTTTTTTTTTTTTTTGATCCCGGCGGCGGGGGGCGTGAGCGATCGAGATTGTGCCACCTCATGACTGGATTGCCTTGGACGAGTGGTGAGACGTCATTATTGATGTATGGTGGGTGGTAGTATATAGTAGATGAAGGAAGCCTTTGAGATCCAGCGAAGAGTTGCTCGGGAGCGAGCGAGCCCAAGGGGGTCAGCGCTAGGAAAAAGCGGACCGACGCGTCAACGAGGAATCGCGGCCGTGTTGTCGAAGGAGTCATCTGGAACGAACTCGATCTTGAACCGGTGACCAAAGGACGATCGAAACAGGATTATGAACAACATCCCTTGGGGAATTCAACTGATGCTGTCATGGCCCGTGGCTTCGTTTGCAAGTATAAATATTCGCAAGTCATTTCGAGCTGGGAGGATTCTCGCGAGGTGGTGGGCTACACCACACACTGACGGACCCCCCGGTATACAGAGAACACTCGGCTGAAGGTCGTCCGGCATAAACAGCTCAAAGACGTCCCCGCACGCAATCGTTTGTAGCAAGCGCTTGGCAGCTTCGCCATGGCAGGACTATATGCCATCGTTCATCTCGACGCATCACGGCTTCTACCTCCATCCATTAGCCCATTCCATCCATTCAACCGCGAAGGGAAAATAGCCCGGATCGACCACGTCCGCCCAAGGCTGGGGAGGGCGTCGACCCCCGAAATCCCTCGCGGTGGCGTCTCGAGGTGGCTTGCTGACCCCATCTGGTATCACTAAGCTCACCGCCGCCAAGATATGGAAGCTGTTATCCTGTCGTACCACGCAGCCCATTGATCGCGCCCAACCTGCCAACGACCATCCCCTTTGCGCTGGGGCCCGGAGGTTCCGTGGCGCGACAACACGCACGCGATTGGTGGGGATGCGAGGATCGGAGGGAGCCCGATCGCGTGGGGAATTTGACCTTTGTGACACCTGTTGTTCTGCAGTGATCTCGTCCCGGCGAGGCGGATCGGCAAACGAGATGTGGGCTCGGAGGTATCTCCTTCCTGAGGCGAGTGCACTTTGAAGCAGTGTGACCATGTCTGATGGCGCGAGCATCCTTGTACAGCAGCCGTCAGACACAAATGAGGCATAGAGCACGAGGTTTGTTGGCAGTCGCTCCGCTACCCACTGCCCATGATGTTGCCTGAAACATCACGCCCCTCTCCACGACGGAGGGAATTGGATGGGGAAAAAAGGCAACTGAAGCGAGGTAGGGCGGCTTCAAGGCAAACAAAAGCGTGGAACCGAAATACATATATAGCCATGTGGCGGTAGGCGGTGTTGGAAGAGAGTTTGGGCGTCATTGGCGGTGTTGGTGGTCTCCGCGGCTACGGCATGTGGTGATACAGCGTGGTGCATACGAATCTGTCGAAGCAAGGCCTTGATGCCCGCGCCAACCTGACGCAGTGGTTGCAGCGGGAACAAACCATGGCCCCAAGTTGCAGCTCTCGTGCGGCGGGAAAGCCGCCATGCATTGCAGGCCATGCAATTCACGCCACATGCTTGCAGCCGTGTTCAAAGTAATGCAGCTTCCATTGTCGAGGTTTCGTCCTAGCTAGCGGAGGGAAATCTCGAGCCTTGGTCGCACACGGCGGATTGCCGACTTCGCCCTTGCCGAGCGGTGTGCGTCTCTCTCACTTCTGGAAGCGAAGAGCCTCGCACCAGAGCCTGACCTCGTCAAAGACCTGATCGTCAGCCTCGCGGGCCGGCGGGCGCGAGGTGATGGCTTCCTTGGCTTGAGGTACGCTGAATCGTGACCAGACATCGCGGACCAGCGCCTGGCCCGCCTGCAGCTCCTCGTCGGCGTTGGCTGCCGCTGAAAGAGCGTCTCCTCCAGCAGCCGGCTCCTGTTTTGCCGTCTGGATACACACTATGGTCCCACGCAGGCCGTTCTGGCCGCCCTTGTCGCGCAGCTCGCCCAGGCGCACGGTGAACTCACCCACCGAGTATGAGGTGCCGGCGCCGACTTGCAAACCCATGCGGTACATCCACAGGGCGCCGAACTTGAGGTTTAGCAGCTGGCTGTACGGCTCCATCTGCTGCAGCGGGATGGCGACGGTGGAGGGCTGCTGCTGCTGCTGGTCTTCCTGCTGCGGGTCAGGGCCGGCGATGTGCACGAACGCACGGTCGGGGTGGTGGCCCAGGCCGAGGACATGCTGGAAGTGTGGGGGAGACTTGTCGGTGGTGTTCTGCGGCGTGGAGCGGAAGAAGCGGTGGTGGAGGAACCAGTTGCCCGCGGGCAATGGGTCGTAGGCGCGGATGAGGCGGTCGGTCAGCTCGCTCAGGCCCGGCGCATTGTGACCTGCGGCGACGAAATAGACGCTACACGGACGCGGTCGTCAGTGGAGTGGGGCGTGATAGAGAGAGCGATGGACGCACGCGGTCACAGCCATGGAAGCAGATTGGCCGAGGTGTGCGGCGCAGCGCGGGTGAGGGGCGAGACGAGGCGCACTGGCGCCAAAGAAATGCGGAGGGGGCGGCGGCGGCGCGGATCCCCGTGGCTGATGAAACCAGCGAGACGACGGCACACGGTGATGCGAGCTGGCCGTCGCGCGCCTCGCGGGGCTCGGCGACTCGCAACAACAAGCGCTGGCCCGACCGCGGCGTCCAGCTCCACGGCAACAACTCCACTGTTCGCGAGGTGTTCACATCGTGAAGAAGCAGTCAAGCGGCACAGCAATGGCGCGCGCTTGCTGATCGACGGCGCAGGTGAAGCTTAGGGGACATTTAAGTGGACAGGCGTCCAATGGCAGTGGTGGGGAGTGGGCTGTGACGCCATCTGGGGTTATCGCTGCCCCAAACGGACGTCTTTGTCGCCAGGCGTGCCAGGGTCGAGTCTCGTATGCGTCTCCTTAACCTCGTGTTATTTCTGGCAACTCTCCACCACCTGCCGCTTTCTTCAGCTCCGTCGTTTCCGTCGCTCTGTTTCTCTGTTCGCGCCGCACTGCTGCTCTGTCCGCGCCGCACGCAGCCTCTCCTTCGACGTATCGCCCGCTATTCCCGTCTCACATCTTGGCCCGCCGCAATTGCTCACCTAACCGGCAGTCCTTGGCGCCAATCCGGGCTCCTCTCCGCTCCCTACTTTACTTGACCCGCGTGTCGCCAGGACCTCATGCTTTCCGTGGCTCATCGACATCCAACCCCAACTCGCCAGTAGACCGGCGCAACATGCCCGTCATCCGCCGCTCCACCCTCGTTGGCCTTGTGGCCTTCTGTGCCCTCTTCGCTTTCTTCCACGTCTCACACCTTTCTGTGAGAGAGCCTCCGAGTCCCGTTCCGCTGCGCACATTCGCCGACCGCGAACTCCAGAGACCGATCCGCTGGAAGGACGTGCCCGAGTCGTATCCTGTCCCGAGTTACACCTCGCTGCCGGCAGTCAGGCCAACCACCATCCCCAAGATCCAATTCGCGCAATTTGCCGATGAGCCCGCGCCGCGCAGGGCTGAGAGACAAGAACGACTGCAGGCAGTCAAGGATGCCTTTGTGCGATCGTGGGAAGGCTACAAGAACCATGCATGGCTTCAGGATGAGATTACCCCGTTGTCTGGCGGCTACAAGAATACCTTTGGCGGCTGGGGCGCTTCGCTGGTCGACTGTCTCGACACCCTATGGATCATGGGCCTGCACGAGGAATTTGAAATGGCCGTGAATGCTTTGAACAAGGTCGATTTCACCACTTCGGACCTTGGCTCTCTCAACGTCTTCGAAACGACCATCCGCTACCTCGGGGGACTCATGTCCGCCTACGACCTCAGCGGTAGCAAGTACTCGATCTTGCTGACCAAAGCTACCGAGCTCGGCGAGATGCTTTACCGCGCGTTCGACACTCCGAACCGGATGCCGGTCAGTCGCTGGGATTGGAAGGTGAAGGGCATCGACCGGGGGCAACAGTACGCGTCCAGCTCTGCTGTGTCTGCCGAGGTCGGCTCCTTGAGTCTTGAGTTCACCAGGCTCTCTCAGCTTACTGGTGATCCCAAATACTTCGATGCTATCCAGCGCATCACCGACGAGTTTGAGCAGCAGCAGATGCAGAGCAAAGTCCCTGGCCTGTGGCCGATCGCCGTCAATCCGAGGAAGAAGGTTTTTGCCGACGACCATACTTTCACCTTCGGCGCAATGTCCGACTCCTTGTACGAATACTTCCCCAAGCAGTGGATGCTTCTGGGCGGCGTCATGGACCAGTACCGCACCATGTACGAAAACGCCATTGACGCAGCCAAGAAGTACATGTTTTACCGAGTGCTCAACGAGGACAATCTCGATATTCTCCTCTCCGGGACCGTCAGGGTCACAGCGAACGGCAAGATCACACTCGATACCGAAGGGCAGCATCTAGCCTGCTTCGCGGGCGGCATGGTCGGCATCGCGGCCAAAATATTCAACCGCCCCGATGAACTGGACACGGCCCGCCAGCTTACGGACGGCTGCATCTGGGGATATGAGAGCACACGCACCGGCATCATGCCCGAAATCCTCCACGCTGTGCCGTGCATCGACGAGGATGACGAATGCTTGTGGGACGAAGAACGATGGTACGACGCTGTTGCCGAGCACAACAGCAAAACCGGGCGTGACGTGGCCAGGAGATATGCCGAGCGCTACAACATCCCGCCCGGCATGACCAAACTCGACGATAGACGCTACCTCCTGCGGCCGGAAGCCATCGAGAGCGTCTTCATCATGTACAGAATCACGGGAGACAGGCACTTCCAGGACAAGGCGTGGAACATGTTCCAGGCGGTGGAGAAGCACACGCGCACGGAGATGGGCAACGCAGCCATCAACGACGTGGGAGAGCCGGACAACGTCAAGATGGTGGACAGCTGTGAGAGCTTTTGGATGGCGGAGACGCTCAAGTACTACTACCTGACGTTCAGTGATCCGGCCTTGATCAGCCTTGACGAGTGGGTGTTCAACACGGAGGCGCACCCACTGCGGCGTCCCAGGTAAACCGCGGCGCTCGGGATGACATATAGACGGGCGCTGGCGTTTGGATGTAAATGAGATTTGTACGGCATACTGTTCATAGATAGCCACTTATTTTTGGGAATGCTCAAAGCACAAAGCATATACATATACATACTCTGAAGTCCTGGTCGTACAATGAATGGGTGTGATTGGCCGGCCCGGCCCCTTGTCGCTATCGCCGCCTTGTCTCCGGGCGGCTTGGCGCCAGGCGTCATGACCTCCTCACATGCAGCTCCCCGGGCTCCTCTGTGTCCCCGCCTGACCGCGCGCCCCACTACCCTCGTGAAGCTTGGGATATAGCTTCAGCCCGTCTGTGCTACCAGCCACATCCACGCGCTCCCTTTCCCTCGCTTTCGCCCCTCCAGCTTCCGACTTTCTCGCCGCCGCCCGACTCGCTTTCCACCCCATCTCTCGATCGTTGGCCCCTCAAGACTCCGCCCCAGGACTTTCCCATTTCCTCCAGCACGATGGACCGAGTGCGCAGGCTCCTCGACCGGGACCAGCCTTATGAGCCGCTGGAAGGCGGTTCCGAGACACCAGATGGCGCCACGATAGAAGACGACGGCGAGGACAAGGCGCCTTTCTCGTGGCTTGACTATTCCATCTTCCTGCTCCTGGGGGTTGCTATGCTGTGGGCTTGGTGAGTAAGATGCAGGCCAAGCATGACGAGCCGTCCACTAATGCCATGCAGGAACATGTTCCTCGCCGCCGGGCCCTACTTCCAGAGCCGCTTCGTCTCCGACGACAGCATCCTGCACACCTTCCAGTCAGCCCAGCTGTCGGCCTCGACGGTGGTGAATCTGGGCTCCATGCTCATCCTCGCCAAGCTCCAGTCCAACGCGTCCTATCCCAAACGAATCATGGCCGCTCTCCTGGTCAACATTGTTACCTTCACCCTCCTTGCCATATCAACCCGACACTTCCTGGACGTTACCGCCAAGGGATATTTCAGCTTTATGATCATCATGGTCGCAGCAGCTAGCTTTGGCACCTCGCTCTGCCAGAACGGCGTCTTTGCTTATGTCTCCGGCTTCGGCCGCGAAGAGTACACACAGGCCATCATGGTCGGGCAAGGCGTTGCTGGCGTGCTACCTGCGATTGCCCAAATCGCGTCCGTCCTGTCCATACCCACCGACGATTTGGGAGACGAGGAGGCCGCCGACGAGTCGTCGAAATCGGCCTTCGCGTACTTCATGACGGCCACCGTCATCTCCGCCCTCACCCTCTTCGCCTTCGTCTACCTGCTGTTCCGACGCATGTCGGTGCACCACACGAAGAACCTCAGCGACAGCATCGGCGACCTACGCGAAGCCGCAGCGGGCCACACGCGCGAGCCCGTCCCGCTCCTCCGGCTGCTCCGCAAGCTCATCTGGCTCTCGGCCGCCGTCTTCCTCACCTTCGCCGTCACCATGGTCTACCCCGTCTTCACCCAGGAAATCAAGAGCGTCCGGCCGGTCGAATCCGCGCCCAAGCTCCTCCAGCCCGCCTCCTTCATCCCCCTCGCCTTCCTCTTCTGGAACGCGGGCGACCTGGTCGGCCGCATCCTGCCCGCGTTCCAGTCCCTCTCTTTGACGTCGAAGCCGAAGAGCGTCTTCGCCATGTCCGTCGGCCGCGTCGTGTTCATCCCGCTGTACCTCCTCTGCAACGTGCGTGGGCGCGGCGCGGCCGTCGACAGCGACGGTTTCTACTTGATCGTGCAGCTCCTGTTCGGCTTGACCAACGGTTACCTCGGCAGCACGTGCATGATGGGCGCGGTCGAGTGGGTCGATGTGGACGAGAGGGAAGCTGCCGGGGGCTTCATGGGACTCTGCCTGGTTGCTGGCCTTACGGCGGGCAGTCTGGCGAGTTTCTTCGTTTCGAGCGCCCTTTCGTGAATGAATGAAGGTGGCTCGGCGGAGAAATATTCGGCGGGGCGTTTTTTTTTTTTTTTTCGGGCACAATCGGTTCCCGAAACTTGGATAGCGGAACGGAAACGAGCAAGCACCCTGCGTTCCTTCGAGAAGGTCACACACACCATTACGTTTCGTCCGATTTTTGTGGCTTGCCAATTCACAACCCGTCAACTTCCAAATTATGGACTTTGCCAGCGAAGGCCGGCCCACGCGTTGTCAGCTCTCACCGAAGTGCAGTAGGTAGACACGGCAGTCCGGATAAGCGCGAGGGACCAAGTACCATCAACCGAAGCCACGGCTGCCGAACGGCAGGTGTACGCCGGCTCGAACGGACAATGGCCGGAGCGGCCGGCATGGAACTGCTCACTCGGCCATAACGAGGGGCTGAAAGTGGGCTTCGGCATCATCCTGTCGGTTTCCCCCTCGCGGCAAAAGAAGCTGGCCAATGTGCAATTACTACAGCGGCTGAAGACGGGCTGGGCGGTGAATGTCAGCGCAGCTCGATGTTGTTGGGGCGAAAGCTCTTGAAGGAGGCAGTCGACGATAGGTTTCGACCCTTTCATGGGGTGGCAAAGCTGTGCGGACTTGTGTGATACGTGGGTGGGCTTGAAACGCGGAGATGGCCTTGTCTGTATCTTTTGGAGTGAGTTCAAGGCTTGGCTTTTGGGTGTTCTCGATGTATATATCGGTGTGTTGATGGGACTATGTAGGAAAATCCGATTGACATATGGACTCCTTAACATAGCTCTCTTAAAGCTGTATGTAATTCGAGTATCAGCAGCTCCAATGCACACTTCAATATACAGTTTATGGCGACTCATTCAAAAGACTGAATGGAAACAAAAGATAGTCCTTTGGTAACTGATTGATTGAAGTAATCATGAAGAATTTGTGCTTGAGCTCGTCTCCTGGTTTGTACGCAGGCACGGCAGGGTGAAAGAACGACTGGGTAAAATGCGATGACTCAGCCGGCAGATCACCGGCGAAACAAAGACGTCTTTGCTGTGCTCACTTCATTCATTTTGCATGCCGCCACACACATTCGGAGCTCCAGCTTACCACCTCAGATCCCGGACCTGGCGACTACTTTGCGAGACAGATCAGCAGTGCTGGCAAAGAAGCTCACCCGGTAAGTCACGATTTTCTGTCCCATCACACGGGACCATCAGCTCGCCGAGGCCTTCGCGCTGTCTTTGCTTTGATTCTCTCCGCTTCCAAAGCCACTGTACTCTTCCCGTTGCTGCATGGCGTTTCACAAGAAAAACTAGCTTGCCCGCTGCTGTTGCTACTTTCATCTTCACTGCCCCTCGGTCCTGCTGCCTAACCGCACAATTCCAGCCGTCTCAGCAATTAATCGCGCTCTCCCGCATTGCTGCATGTCTTCACTGCCCACCCTATTGTTTATCTCCGTCAGCCGTGCCGTGCTACGCTTAGTAGAGTTGACGAGGAAGATTGCATTTGCTGTAACCTCCACCCACGCGACCGGTAACTGACATCCCCTGCCAGACGAAGCAGCAGCTGCCCGGAAGTAGCACACACCATCCAGCAAGGCCCAGGCTCAAGCCAGACAGCGGCGTCGCCGATTCTGGGAGAGGAAGGAGAGGGCGGTCAACAGGCGCGAGCCGGGTGGGGTCCAGTCCGCCCGTCCCGTCGACCATCCAGCATGTCGCAGCAACGCATGCTGCCGCACACGGTGCGCATCAAGCGCAAGAGACAGGACGAGCCGGTCGAGACGCTGCACGTCCACTACACCCCGCACCAGCAACTGAAGCAGGACGACCCCAAGAAGCGCCGTTTCACCCTCGATCAGCCCGCCTCGTCCCACCCCGCCGAGTTCAGGCGAGTCTTGCAGCAGGATCCTGCCGTCGGGGGCGCTTCCGCTTCTGCTTCCGTTGTGGCCGAAGGTGCAACTTCCAGCCTCGCCGCTGCCGGTCCCACCACGGCCACCACGGCCAGCACCACCTCTCCCACTCCCTCCTCCATCTCGGACCGGAAGATCTTGGCGCCCGCCTCTGCCACCCGGCGCTTCCACCTCTCCACCAAGTCCGCCCCGAGCCCCTCGTCGAGCCCCGGCGGCCCGCTCCAAAAGCGCAAGAATGTCGCCACCCTCGTCGAGTCGAAGCCGAAGAAGACGAGGACAGCAACAGCCGCCGGCGCAGCCAGCAGCAGCAACAGCCCGGATGTCGAGATGAGCGACGATGAACCAGGTGCGAGGCCGCACCAGCAACCACCAACGACGCTCAAACGGCCCGGCAGGACGGCGAGGAGCGCGAGTCCGGCCGTGGGCACAAACGGTGCCACTCCCACCACCACTCCCGCCACGGCTGCGACCGCGAACAAGGCCAGCGACAAATCCGCCAAGGGTGGCGCCGCCCCCGTCGACCCTGGCCTGCTGTCCGAGATGCAGAAGTTCGCGCAGGAGGTCGAGCACGCCGAGGGGCAAAGGGAGAGGGCCGCTCCAGCAGCCACGACCACCACCCCCAGCAAGCCGACGCCCATCCACCCGCCGACAATGGCGTCGCCGACGCCGCAGAAACTCAAGTTCCAACCCAAGGCCACGCCGCGCTACCGCGACCGCCATCCGGAACGCTTCTCGTCCTCGGCGAACAATAACAACAGCAACGGCGCCGACGGCATGGACATCGACACCAAGCACGAATCGGACAGCGACTACTCCTCGGACGACGGCGACTACGTCTACGACACGTACATCCGCTACGACGGGCCGTCGTCCGACAACACCACCATCATCGACAACAACAAAAACAACCCCCCATCATCCACAACAACAACAACAACAACAACAACAACAACAACAACAACCACCGTCCCTTCCTCTCCACTCCCCACCACCACCACCACCACCACCACCGACATCGGCATCCTCGTCATCGACATCGACCAACAACCGCTGTGGGAAACCTACCTCGAAGCCGACCCGGCCGATGCCGCCGCCGCCAGCGACAAGGAATTCGACACGGACGACGAAGACGAGAACGCCGAGGACTTCTACGCCAACGAGTACCCGGAAGACGAGGTCGCGAGCGACGACGAGAGGGACGAGGGCGCGTACGCGTATCGCGTGGCCGCGAGCGACGAGGAGGAGTGGGATCGCGACGACGACGACGACGACGATGCGGCGGAGTGGAGCGATGGGGAGGATTTGGGGAGGCCGTGGGGGAGGGGGGTCGGGAGAGTCGGGAGGCCGGCGTGGTTGAAGGGGGGTGATGGTGGTGGTGGTGGTGGTGGGGGGGAGGGGAGTGATAGTGAGTGATGGGTGGGGGTGGGGGATGGCGGGAGCGGGGCGGAGCTGCGCTTTTTTTTTTTTTGGGGGGGGGGGGTGGGGGGGAGGTTGGTTTTTTGTGATGGGCCGACGGCGGCTGGGCTTTGTTGTTGTTGTCGTCGTCCTCGTCGTCCACGCCGCAGAAGGCCAGCTTTCCGGAGCCCAGCCCAGCCCCCTTCCCTTCCCCGTTGATGGCAACTTTGACGGTCACCGTTCGATGGAGGCTTCGAGCCGAGCTCAACAGTGCCCGCTTCTGCTGCTCACTCGGTGCAAACATGGAAGACGTTGTCGCGAAAAGGGCCTTCTGGAGCTCATTCAACACCTCTCGCCCTTTTTTTATTGGGGGGGCTTTGAGAATGGCCGATATCGAAAGATCTGATGGTGTTTTCTATTTCTTGTTGTCATAAAAGTTTTTCTTTTTCTTTTCGCGCAGAGATTTGCGGGATATACCACCATGGAGAAAATGCTTCCTTCGGAAAGGGAGGGAGGAGCTTTAGACGACTTCGTTTGTAGACATCCGTACTGGTTTTGTAATTGAACTGTTCGTTCGAGCCGTTATTACCTGAACGTGGATTGAGTGTATCTTTCGACGACTCATTAAATTTTCTTTTTCGGTATGAAATGGGATTCGTTCCCTTCATGCATACTTGTTCTTTTTGTCTTGTTTGTTTGTGCGAGTACGGGGAAGCATATCGCAACTGTCCCTTCTTCTCGGCCTTTGAAGGTCGGCAAGGTCTGCTTAGACGGCGTGGTCTTTGTGTTAACTATTTTGTTGGATTTGTATTCCGCCGTTCTTAGGAGTAATGGGGGCCTGCCTTGCTGATACTTTTTTATACGAGTGAGATAGATAACGTGCGCGGTGTCAGCGTGTCTTGAATTACATACGTTGAAGATACGGAACCGAAGTGAGTAAAAGGGTAGATGATGTGGTAATTCTCTGTGGGGTAGTAGACGAAGTAGTAGGTGTAAAAGATACATTGATTTATATAGAAGCTAGTCTATAAGCTTTGTAAAGTGAAGCTGTGTTATTTAGGTTAATTGGTGGGAGAGTAAGTAAGGTTAATGCGTTTATTATGAATGTTTAAGTTTTTGTAAAAGATGATATTAATATTTATACTAAGCATAAGACCGAGCATAATGTTTATAACGGTTTCATTTAAGAATTGTTTAAACTTGATTTCTTGAACATTTATGTCTTAAAGACTACCTTATGGCTTGGCTGTTGATATTTGAACAAATTGTTTCAGCGTCCGTATCGCGGAATCGGTTTTAATACTAGAGCCGACTTGTTAGAAAGATCATGAGTATATAGTTTTAGTAAGACTGATAATGGTGACGTGCCGGTCTCCTTCGATTCTACGGCGCTTAACAGGTAGCAAAGGTTTTCGCCTTCGATTTCTCGAGCTCGGGCACTTTGAGATATCTGCAGTCACTGCATGTGGTTTCGACCGAGTATTTGGCTTTAAATTAGTCAATGCTTTCTTTTCATCTCCTCCGGACACTTTTTTTTTATATCATGACATTCGGTCATCCCTCTGATACCCGTCGTATCTCATAAACATTCCCAATCACCGCCTCTGAGGCCTCCGCACTTTGGACGGCGGAGCGACCAGCCCTCGCAGAAAACCCCTCAGTGACGAGTCCCGTTCACATTCTTCACACCCTGACCTAGCTGGCTCGCAACAACCGTCGCCTCCCTAACAGCGCGCGCAACATTGCCCCTCACCGCGCCCTCCTCCAGCGTCAGCAGCCCGCCAATAGTGCAACCGCCCGGCGTCGACACCATATCCTTCAGAATGGACGGGTGGCGATTCTCCTCGAGCACCAAGCCCGTCGTGCCCTTCATCATCTGCGCCGCCATCAGCTGCGCCTCCTTGCGCGGGATCCCCATGGCCACCGCGCCGTCCGCCAGGCCTTCGAGGATCAGCGCGACGAACGCGGGGCCCGACCCGCACAGCGACGTGCACGCGTCCATCAGGTGCGGCGGCAGCTGCACGACCTTGCCGCAGCGGTTGAAGATCCACGTCACCAGGGCCGTCTGGTCGGGGCTCAGCGGCGGCGTGGGCTGGGCGACGACCGTCATGCTCTGGCGCACCAGCGCGGCCGTGTTGGGCATGACGCGCACGACGCGGCACGCGTTGGCGGCGGGCACGCCGTCCGGGTAGATGGTCTGCTCGATCTGCTCGACCGACACGCCGGCCAGGATGGACATGACGAGCTTGCCCTCGAGCGCCTCGCGCATGCCCGCCGCGCCGAGCACCTCCCGCAGCATGTACGGCTTGCACGCCAGCAGCAGCACGTCGGCCTTTTTCGCGCCCGTCAGGTTGTCGTTGACCAGGATCTCGAGCGGCTGGTTGTATTTGCCGAGCACGCTGCGGATCGCGTCGGGCGCGCCCTCCCATGCGTCGCACGCGATGAACTTGGTGGGGAGCTTCGGCGGGACGGTCTCGTCGGCGGTCGAGGGCCCCGAGGGGTCGGTCAGGCCGGCCATGATGCCGCCGAGGATGGCGTTGCCCATGACGCCTGGGGGGGCGGGGAGAGGCGTTAGCTATGATGCCGCCGCTGCTGCTGCTGCTTGGTGGAGGGAAGCTGGGGGTGTTACGTACCGCAGCCCAGGACGGTGAGGGTGAGTCCGTTGTCCGCCATTGTTGCTGTAGGGTGCTGTTGCCGGGGTATCTGGGTATCGCTGGAGGTGCAATGGCAGGTGGAGGTGGATTTGGGACGCGGGGAAGTTTTGAGCGTGGGGGGAGAGCTCCGAATGTCGCAGGCGGGGGTGCGGAAAATGCTCTGGCGGGGGCCGATGCAAGCCGCCGGCAGCCACAGATGCAAGTCAGCCACACCTCGTCGTCGCGTTCCTGACAGACGACTTGTGCACCTCTCTTGTCATCTAGGTGTTCGTTCACCATGCTCGGTTCGACCTTCCGCCCCCCCTGCGCCTGAAAGCCGCTCTCGACCGTTTCTGCGACGTGCTATCGGCCTCGAGGCAATGCGGCATTGCCTTGCGTCGCCCAGAGCCAATCAAATCGGGCTGAGCCTCCCTTCTCCTGCGGCTCCGGCAGATGGCAAAATCTCAAACGCGAGCGGTGGGTAGCTTTATCCGCATGTTGAACACGCGATGTCAAACGATAAACTTTGCGGCCCCTGGCAGGCGGTCCTCGGCATGCGGCGAGAATGTCAGACTATTGAGAAACTCTCGGCCAGTACTCCAATGTCCCTCCATCCATGGCCTTCTCGATCAGATCCTGCCGGAGAGCCTAGACCGCTCGGCCAGCTATATCACGGCTGTTGTACGTCCATCACTTGCCTGTTTCGCGTTTTCAGGCGCCCCTTGGAATCTCCCTCTTTCGCTTCCCCGGCGCCCGTTTGGGATAGCACGGCTCTATTTTTGACCCGCTCGACACAGGGTGGCATGTGCGGGGACGGGCCGCTTCACCATTTACCGCGCGCGTCGGACTATAGGCGGAAAGAGGAGACCCTGGCGGCGAATGGATCGCGTCTCGCCAGACATGGCTGCGGACATGTGTTTCGTTGGTGATACAACGGAGAGACCCATGTCTGGGTCGAGATTTCGGTATTTAATCTAACGGCCAGCCTCACCAATGTTTATACCCTCATATACTGCTCCGATTCCCTCCAGTGCGAAACTACGTTCGTTTCCCCAGTCAATCGCTACATTCTTTTCTGTCGCTGGCTACGATCTCTGCAATTGCCAAGGTTTTTACATTCGTCCACATCACAACAAAACCAACAAGATGCGTTCCTCATTATTCAACATCGCCGTCTTCTCCGCCATCTCCATCTCCCGAGCCGCTCCGATCGTCGCAAACTTCAACGTCGCACTATCCATCCACCGCGTCGAGCAGCGCGCTCCCATCGCGCCCAAGACCAAACTGTTCTTGGGCGCTGAAGTCGCCGTTTCCGGCTCTACCGGCAAGGCAACAAGAACCCTCCCCCAAAACCGCGACATCGACGACGACGTCTCCGTCTTCGACATCACCGACGACAGCGGCGCCAAGCCCGAAATCAAACACATCACGGTCCCGAAGAACTTCCCCAACGACACCACAGAGGAGCCCTCCCCCGTCGAGAGCGCGGACAGCAGCACTGCTTCGGCGAGGAGCACCGAGGACGACGAGGAGCCGCAGCAGCAGGGACAGCAGGAGGTGCTGGGCAGCATCGCCGCGTGCGGCATCGACAAGGCGGGCCGGAATTACTGCCAGACCACGGACGGCTGGTTCGAGTACCGGTGCGAGACGGGCGAGGTCACGTACTACAGGCACATCCCTTATGCGGACGAGGAGGTGTGCTCGGATGGAAGCATCGCTTGATTGATTGATTGGTTGATCGCTGGTGGTGCTAATGATTTGCGCAACACCACCACCCACCACGACAATGCTGGCTGCACTGCTAGTGCTTAATGTAATCAGGACCACGACTTTGACTTTTTCTTATGTTTTTTTCCCCGTTAGATTCTTTCAGGATACCCAGAGTTTGTAGAGAAGGGGAAAAAAAGACACGGCGGTGGGAAGCTGCCCGATTGGATCGCAACAGAAGTTAGTTGGTCGAGCAAATTGCCAGTATGGATGAAGTGGATCAAAACATTTGTTGTGCATGTGAGACACCATGAGATTGATTTTCGAGATTGCCAATAATTTTCGGCCGCTCCCTGATAAAGTCGATTACGATGGGTGCAAGGGAAGCGAATCGAAATGATGGCCGTTGATCATGCAGTGCACGGCACGCCACCACCTGGGGCGCGCGCGTGGCAGGCCAAGCTTTCGCATCGCCGCGCCTAGCCCACCCGCCGTTGCGCGCCGAGCATCAGAGCTTCCATCCCGCCAACCAACACACGCCCCCTCCACCACCACCGCCGTCGCTCGTTCCCTACCCCAACCGAAAGCTTGATACACACCCCGCCCCGCATTTACCGCCCGCGCATAACGCCGCCCCTCCCTCCCGGTCGACACACCATGGCGGACCCGTTCGAAGTGCGCATGCGCTTCACGAGCCAACTGCAGCACCTCAACGCCTCGGTGACGTCGGCGCAGAAGGCCGCCAACTACGCGCTCAAGTACCGCGACATGGACGAGGACCTGCACTCGTGCATCCTGGAGCAGCTGGAGAGGGTGAGAGAAGAAAAATCCCAGTGCAGCGAGAGAAGAGGAAGGAGGAAGGAAAGAAGGAAATGGGAGCTGACGGCGTGTCCGAGAGCAGAATAACATGAACAACCGCGCCAACATCATGTACTTCATCGAGCACCTGTGCGACGTCGCCCAGCGCGAGAGCCACCTCGAGTTCGTGCGCATGATGCAGCGCGACATCCTGCGCGTCATCGACGCCGTCGCGCCCCCGGACGGCTCGGGCGCCGCGAACGTCAAGGTCGTGAGGAGGGTGAGTGAGAAGCTGTCCTTCTTCTTTTTCTTTGCCCGCCCCGGCCCCGCTGTGGGGGGGGGGGGGAGTCTAGGGAAATTGGGAGCGGAGCTAATGATAATTGCTTTGGCTGTCCGTCCATCCAGGTCCTCGCCGGCCTCCAATCCAAACAAGTCCTCCTCCCGCAAACCGTCCAAGAGCTCGAGGACTGCCTCAAAGAGCGCGACAACAACATCGCCGATGCCGTCGCGCGCTCGCCGTCCGCGGCAAACGGCGGTGGCCCGCCCGGCAGCGCGAAGCACACGCCGCGCGGCAATGGTGCTGTCCGGCTGGATAAGCGGCAGGTGGAGCAGCGGATCGAGGAAGACCGCGAGAGGCATAAGAGGCTGAGGGAGGTCATCTGGCAGGTCGACCCGGAGAACGATGGCGAGTTTGAGAAGCTGTGGGAGGAGAGCAGTGATGTGGGCGAGGATGATTATATCGCGGCTGAGGAGGATGCAGAGGAACGGAGGCAGGCCATTGCGTTTGATCGGGAGGTTTGAGATTTCGACCGGAAGCTTGAGGCTTCGGCCTGTGAGCAAGTTGGCGTTTTGGGAAGGAAAAATGGAGGGAATTGGCTTTGCCTGTTGGGAGTTGAGGACTGGACAAAGTTCACGGCTGCATCATAAGGCGTTAGAGTGGTGATGGACCTTTGTTATTTTTCAAGTGTTGGAGGTTTGCGAGGCCTCCATACCCCGGCGTTGATACCCGCCTTACGCAAACCATATTTGTACACTAAAAAGAATCCATCTATACAAATACAGTCCCAAAATAACACCTCGACCATGCCTTTCGCTTCGTGGGTTCCCGTCCGCGCATAGCACATGTTGGATAGAGCCCAATCTAGACTCTAGAAGCTTTCCATTTCCATGTTTTTCCATACATTCATTCCCCCCCAACGGCAAACATCGTTTACTCCATGACGACGACGGCGCCAAGACCCTTCATGGTCTCGATGATCTTCTCGGCCTCCTCCTTGGGGACCGACTCCTTCATCATCTTGGGCGCGCTCTCGACGAACTTCTTGCTGTCCACCAGCGACAGGCCCAGCATGCTCTTGACCTCCTTGATGATCTTGGGCTTGGAGCCCGTGTCGATGCTTTGCAGCTTCAGGTTGAACAGCGTCTTCTCCTGCGCCGCGGGCGCAGCCTCCTCCTCCTCGACGGGGGCGGGTGCTGCGGCGACAGCGGCGGGCCCAGCGGCGAAGCCGCCGACGGGCATGTCGGGGATGTTGAGGCGCGTCTGTCATTTTGCGGGCAAGCGGGTTAGCGGGACGGGTCTGTTCTCGCGCATCGCGGTGCTTGCCGACGCGCCCGAGAGGCAGCATTGATCTCCCGCACTCACCTTGAGGGTAGAGACGAGGTCGGCCGTCTCAAGCAGGGTCAATTGGCTGATCTGGTCGACGATGGTGGCGATCTTGGGGTTTGCGGGAGCTGCGGCGGCGGCGTCGGTGGACTGCCATCTCCGGGCGTGCTGCAGGCGGGAGACGGAGACGCGGGCGGGCGAGGCGCGGGCAGCGCGGGCGCAGACGCGCAGCGCGGACTGGCACGAGAGCGACATGGCGGGTGTTGGGGGGATTGGCGGTGGGAGAGGGTGCAATTGCCGTTCCTACGCGGGTCGAAGTCGGTGGTGGTGCGTGTTTCCCGCCGTCAAAATCTCAAGGCTCGCCGCTGCCTAACGCGGCATAGGGTGCACGGATCACTCTTGCCCTCAGAAATTATTTTGGCTACCGGCGAGCGGCCAACGAAAACACCAAATCGCCCGTCGCCGCCGCGCAACTTTTTTCTTTGCCCCCAATTCCTGGTTCAGATTCCGGAGCGCGACCATGGAATGCGGCTGGGGCATCTCTGCGCTTCGAGCGCGCCCCGAAGGGGTCTCCGAGGAGCTGCGCTCCCTCCTCCGCCCGAGCTCCAATCGCGACTTTCTTGCCGACCTTGCCCGCGAGGCGCTGAACCCGCGCCACACCGATTACCTGTTCGCGCTTTTCGAGCCGTTGTTCGTCGAAATCCGCGCGCTCTGGGCTACCTCGTACCCTCCCGCCGACATCATCCCCGCCTACGCCCGCATATTACAACTTGCGCCCTACCTCTCAGACATTGCTGAGGCTATTCTCTCTCATGGAGCAGCCGAGATCGCCTCGGCTTTGCAGTATGATGCTTCCAAGGCTTCAGACGCAGCTGCGAGTGATCGCATGGTCAGCCTTCTCCTCGGACTTTTCCGCCTCCTCGTATGCGACAACGAGACTTTCGGCCGGTCCATTCAACCTCTATCTCTTCAGCCCTTGCTCGCACATCCCAACCGAACCGTCAGATACCTAGCGATCCGTTGCCTTTGCCTGTACCTGCATGCCGCCGATGCGGCACAGGAGGAAATGATATCCAGATACGTCGGCCAAGAGCCCGTCAGCGGTGACTGGGAAGGCAAGGCAATTGACTACCGGTTCCTGAGTCTTTGGGAAGAGAAGCGGTATACGGAGGTGAAGATGAATCTCGTGGAGGCGCGGTCGGCGCGTGAGGCGTACCTTCTGTCTCCGCAGATTAGCAGAATAATCACGCAAAGGGACCTTGGCCCTCATACCGCAGAAATCCATGGCGTTTTGCTCCCCCGGTCCGACGCTCCTTCCGCTGCGGAGGGCGTTCAGCTCATCCCAACTGGCACGACTGTGCGGAATCTTACTTCTGTGGCCAAAAGCTTGAATGGTGACAAGCCTGTCATGTTGACCGGCCTTGCTGGTTCCGGCAAAACACTGATACTCCGCCATCTTGCGCGGGAACTGAACAAGCTTGAGTCCATGGTGACACTGCATCTCAACGAGCAGAGCGACGCCAAACTCCTCATTGGCATGTACACAACCGGAAGCACACCCGGCACTTTCACCTGGAGGCCCGGTGTTCTCACCACCGCGGTGAGGGAAGGACGCTGGGTGCTGATCGAGGACCTGGACCGTGCCCCGAACGACGTAATCAGCACGCTTTTGCCTCTCATTGAATCTGGAGAGCTCCTCATCCCAAGCAGAGGTGAAGTCGTTCGTGCCGCACGCGGCTTCAAGATTATCGCAACCCTTCGGACATCCCTGAATCTTCGCGGCGAGCAAATTGTCCCTGGCGCTGGAATGATTGGCACACGCTTCTGGGAGCGCATCAGTATTGAGATGCCCCGCGAGGAAGAGCTTGGAGAAATCGTCCAGCGGGCCTTTTCCAATATTCCGGAGGCTCTGGTGCCCCAGATCATGAGCGTCTACGGTAGCCTCCAGGCGCTGTCAAAAGAGAAGACTTTCACGGCCAGCAGGTCTGGCATGATCCGGCCTGTTACTTCGCGCGACTTGTTCAAGTGGTGCAGTCGCATTAACCCTCGGAATTTGGACGATATGTTTCTCGAAGCAGTCGATTGTCTCGCCGGAAGCCTGGAATATGGCCCAGCCCGAGAGTTGATTGTCGCGAACATTGCCCGGGAGTTGCATGTCGATCCACAGAAGAGAGACCATCTTCTTCTGCAACGCACAATTGCGTACAAGACTGATGACGCCGCCCAAGTTACCATCGGCCGGGCTACCGTAAAGAGATCTCAACGTAAGAGGCGCGTGGACCAAAGGCCATTCGCCGCCAACGACCATACTCGTCGTCTCCTGGAGAGAATCACGGTGGCTGTGAATCACCAGGAGCCACTTTTGCTGGTTGGTGAGACTGGCACCGGCAAAACCACTGCTATACAACATCTCGCTACCGAGCTTGGTCGGAGGATGGAAGTTTTCAACTTGTCGCAACAAAGCGAGAGCGGAGATCTGCTAGGTGGCTTCAAGCCCGTCAACCTTCGTAGCATCATGGTGCCAATGAAGGACCGCTTCGACGATCTCTTCTTGTCCACGTTCTCCCAGGAGAAGAACCGTCTCTTTCTCAACCAACTGAGTGAGCACATGTCGAAGGGCCGCTGGAAGGCTGTTTGCAAGTTTTGGCAGCAAGCTCTCCGTATGGTTGATGACGCAGTCAAGGCTTCAAAACCCGATCAGGCGCCTCAAGCTGATGAAGCCGATCCGCCGAAGAAGAAGAAGCGTAAGGTTGAAAAGCAGCCCAAGTTACCTGCGTCCTTTTCGCAATCCGAGTGGGACGCTTTTGCAAACGACCTCAAGCTTGTCGAGTCCCAGATCGCCAACAAGTCAAGCGCTTTTGCTTTCAAGTTTGTGGAGGGCAATATTGTCAAGGCTGTCAGAAATGGCGACTGGGTCCTCCTCGACGAAATCAATCTGGCAGCACCAGACACTCTCGAAGCGCTAGCTGATCTGCTCACTGGTGGCTCTGGAGGCACGCCGTCCATTCTCCTTACCGAGACCGGCAACGTCGAGAGAATCGAGGCTCACCCCAATTTCCGTGTGTTCGCAGCCATGAACCCTGCAACCGACGTCGGAAAGAAGGACCTTCCGATGGGTATCCGTTCCCGGTTTACAGAGTTGTACGTCGAAAGTCCCGACCGCGACTTCAAGAGCCTACAGAGCGTGGTGGAGACCTACCTGGACCAGTACCTGCACAGGGACCGCAAAATCTCGGCGGATGTTGCCAACTTGTACTTGCATATCCAAGCTTTGAATGCGGAGAACAGGTTGGTGGATGGTGCAAATCAGAAGCCTCACTTCAGTTTGCGTACGCTTACTCGGACATTGATCTACTCCTTGGACACTGCGCCCCTTCATTCGCTTCGGAGAGCTCTGTACGAGGGATTCTGCATGAGCTTTCTCACGTTTCTTGACAAGTCTTCCGAGGATCTTGTTGCCGAGGCGGTTGTCAAATACCTCAAGCCCCAACTCGGCTCGCCCCTCCAGAAGCCTGCGGAGAAGGAACGGGATTACGTCCAGATTCGCCGGGATGATGGCCGGAGAAATCATGACCTGAAAAAGAAGGGCATCAGCAAAGCGGTGGATGATGCCAACTTCGAGAAGTGGCTCGATGGAGCAGGCAAAGACCCGCAATGGCTTCGCCGGGGTAGGTTCGAGTCATCCGAGGAGGAGCACTACATCATTACCAACTTCGTTTGGCGCAACCTCACGAACCTTATTCGGGCCGCGTCCACTCGTCGTTTCCCAGTGCTTATCCAAG
Source organism: Diplodia sapinea (assembly GCA_023087385.1). Lineage (NCBI taxonomy): Eukaryota > Fungi > Ascomycota > Dothideomycetes > Botryosphaeriales > Botryosphaeriaceae > Diplodia > Diplodia sapinea. The sequence goes on along the minus strand of JAJMYO010000080.1, from coordinate 86,668 downwards.
GTCCCACGTCTGCCGGTAAAACGAGTATGATCGAGTATCTTGCGAAGAGGTCCGGCAACAAGTTTGTCCGTATCAACAACCACGAACATACCGATTTGCAGGAATACTTGGGTACTTACGTCTCTGGCAATGACGGCAAACTCCAATTCCAGGAAGGCATCCTTGTCAAAGCTCTGCGCGAAGGCCACTGGATTGTCCTGGACGAGCTGAACCTTGCTCCCACCGATGTTTTGGAAGCCTTGAACCGCTTGCTGGACGACAACAGGGAGCTTCTTATCCCCGAAACTCAGGAGATTGTTCGGCCCCATGAGGACTTCATGCTCTTTGCCACGCAGAATCCTGCTGGCCTTTATGGTGGAAGAAAGACTCTTTCGCGCGCCTTCCGCAACCGTTTCCTCGAACTGCACTTCGATGACATACCTGTCAATGAGCTGAAGTACATTCTCGAACGGCGGACACAGCTTCCTCGGTCGTGGTGTGAGCACATTGTCAATGTGTACAGAGAGCTTTCGATCCTCCGGCAGTCCAGTCGTCTTTTCGAGTCCAAGAGTTTCGCCACTTTGCGTGATTTGTTCCGATGGGCAATGCGCGCACCCGAAACGTCGCAGGAGCTGGCAGAGCAAGGCTACATGCTTCTTGCTGAACGTGTAAGAAAGGCAGAAGAGCGTCTGGCTGTCAAGCAGATCATTGAGAAGGTCATAAAACAGACCAAGATCGAAGAGGACGTGCTTTACTCTGCCGAGCGATCGTCAGAGATGCGCTTATACCAAGACAACGTCTCCTCCGATGGCGTTGTTTGGACTCGCGCAATGCGCCGCCTATATGCTCTGGTCGCCAATGCCCTCCGCCATAACGAACCGGTCTTGCTGGTGGGTGAAACTGGTTGTGGTAAAACGACGGTGTGTCAGATGCTCGCGGATGCTTTCGCGAAGCAGCTCTTCATTGTCAATGCTCACCAGAACACCGAGACTGGAGACCTCATTGGTGCCCAAAGGCCTATCCGAAACCGCGCGTTCCTGGAACAGCAGCTTGCCAAGGACCTTGGTGAACTTCTCAAGGAGGCTGAAGTGGCACCCGAAACATCAACCCTCGCCTGGGCTGACTTGTTGGCTCTCTACGACAAGCTTGTCAAGGAGCAACCGGAGCGTCTCAGCGGCGAGTCTCGCCAGAACATTCACGCTCAACGCATCAAGCTTGCATCTTTGTTTGAGTGGGCAGATGGCAGTCTTGTGACTGCAATGAAGACAGGGCAATATTTCTTGCTCGATGAAATCTCGCTTGCTGACGACTCGGTCTTGGAGAGATTGAACAGTGTGCTCGAGTCGTCTCGCAACATTCTTCTGGCGGAAAAAGGCCCCACGGACTCCAGCGTGAACGCATCTGATGGCTTTCAGTTCCTGGCAACGATGAACCCGGGTGGTGACTACGGCAAGAAGGAGCTCTCCCCAGCGCTGCGGAACCGTTTCACAGAGATCTACGTTCCCGCTTTGTCTGATCTGGACGACATCACCCAGATTGTGAAGGCCAAGCTCATGCCATCGGCAGCCGATCACGCCTCGACAATTGTCAACTTCTCTCAGTGGTTCAACGAGAAGTTCAATACTTCTGCTGCGTCATCCATCTCCATCCGTGATACCCTTGCATGGGTCCACTTCATCAACCGCTGTGGTGTTACGGATCCAGTTTTTGGAGTCGTCCATGGAGCGGCGATGGTCTTTATTGACACACTCGGAGCAAATCCCGCGGCCCTACTTGCCATTTCCGCAGCCAATATAGACCAGGAGCGCGCGGCCTGCCTCGAGAAGCTCAGCGAGCTGGTTAATGCAGATGCAAAGGCCATCTACTTCGCCCCCGCAGCCATTGGCACTTCCGACTCGATGCTGTCCGTTGGCGACTTCGCCGTTCCCCGCATCGGCAAGGCTGTCTCGGATCCTTCGTTTTCCATGGCTGCGCCAACTACCAAGTCCAACGCCATGAGAGTTCTTCGCGCGCTGCAATTGCCGAAGCCAATTCTTCTGGAAGGTAACCCTGGTGTCGGCAAGACGACTCTTGTCACCGCCATCTCCAAAGCTGTGGGCGTGCCTCTCACGCGTATCAATTTGTCTGAGCAGACCGATCTCATGGACTTGTTCGGATCAGACGTGCCAGTCGAGGGAGCCCAGGCAGGCACTTTCGCTTGGAAGGATGCACCTTTCCTGAAGGCCATGAAGAACGGTGAGTGGGTCTTGCTCGATGAGATGAACCTGGCGTCGCAGTCTGTGCTTGAAGGTCTCAACGCCTGTCTCGACCACCGTGGCGAAGTCTACATCTCTGAGCTGGATCAAACCTTCCATCAGAACCCCGGCTTCAGGGTGTTTGCAGCGCAGAATCCTCACCACCAAGGAGGTGGTAGGAAGGGTCTCCCAGCTTCCTTCGTCAACCGTTTCACCGTGGTTTATGCCGATGTCTTCAGACTCGAGGATCTGGTCACTATCTGCAAGCAGCAGTTCCCGGAGACTACCGAAAGGGATATTGAGACTCTCACGGGATTCATCTCGGAGCTGGACACTCAAGTAACCAACCGGAAGTTCGGAGCGCTCGGCGGCCCCTGGGAGTTCAACCTGAGAGATACACTGCGATGGTTGCAGTTGCTTACTTCCCAGCAAGGTCTACTTCCAAGTGGCATGACAAGAGATTTCCTGGATACCGTCATTACACAGCGCTTCAGATCAGAGTATGATCGGAGATGCGTTATCACTTTGTTCGAGCAAGCTATCAAGTCAACCGTTCCCGAGCGAACTTACTTCCACAACTTAGGCAAGGATCACATCCAGGTAGGACTCGGACTACTCCCCCGCCACCCTCTTCTCCAGCATCTTCCGTCCAGACATGAACCGAGGAAGTCTCAGCTTGCGGTCATGGAATCGATGATGATCGCGGTTCAACTCAACTGGCCCGTCATTCTTGTCGGGCCACCGGGCTCTGGAAAGACCAGTCTCGTCAAGCAACTCGCCTCTGCCGTAGGCGCCGAGTTGGTCACGTCTTCCATGAATGCTGATATCGATGCCATGGATCTCGTTGGTGGGTATGAACAAGTCGATCCTTCTCGACAGGTGCTTCGTTTCCTTGAAAAACTCCGTCTATTCTCGCGTTCGTCCGTCATTCAAAGTCAGGGCCAGGGAGACTCTGAACTTTTCTCTCTTTTCCTCAGTCTCATCCGTCTTTCTTCTCCAGTCGACCTCTCTCAAGTTTCTTTCGATTCCATTCATCAATCACTGACACAGCTTCAAACACGGGATGGTCGTCCGGAGATCAGAGAACTAACCGCAGAAGCTGAAGCCCTCGCAAAAGAAGTCATTGTCGTTGACCAAGCTAGGTTTCAGTGGGTCGATGGCCTTTTGGTTCAAGCTTTGGAGCAGGGCAAGTGGCTTGTTCTAGATAATGCCAATCTCTGCAGCTCTTCCGTCCTCGACAGGCTTAACGGATTGCTGGAGCCCAACGGATATCTGATCATTAACGAGCATTCGACAGCTGATGGCGAAGCTAAGATTGTCAAGCCACACCCCAACTTCCGTATATTCATGACCATGGACGCACGTCATGGTGAACTCTCTCGTGCCATGAGAAACAGAGCGGTCGAGCTTTTCTTGCTTCCTACATCAGATGAAGATGCCGGAAGCAATGATGACCTCAATGCGTTCGCTTTTGAATCAGTCATGTACAGGTTCCGCCATGTTGACTTCCTCGGTCGGACCAAATATGACGAAGTATTTACCGATTCTCTTGTAGCTGCTTCGCTGGACCACCTGTCCGTGGAAGACTCAACTCGCCTTGGAAGCTTTTACCAACAGCTTTCCAATGGCTTGTTCAGCCTGCCTGGGGACGCTCGACTGGTGGAATCTCTTCAAGCGAGCATGGACTTTTTCTCTCAGCTTCCACAGGAGTGGCTTTCTAAAGCACTGGAGTTGATGGGTGGCCCCACAAAACTTATGGGGGCCAGTCAAGATTTCATCAACGCGCAGGTCAGTGGCCTCGCTTCTCCTAACAAGAAAAAGGATAGGTATGCTGATTGTAGATGTGCGTATGTAGACAATTCATCCTTTGAACAACCAATCCCTCGTCCTGTACAGCGGAGCTGCCCGTCCCGAGCACTCGCCTGACGTTTCCAACGACGCGTACCTGCTCGGAGGATTGCTCGATCTTTGCATGGATCTCAAGAAGATGCAGACTCTGCTCCAGCGCACTACCGACCAGGCCGGCAAAGTCAAGATCAGGGATCGCACGAGGCTGGGTAGAAGCCTGGTGCCGTCGAAAGCTGCGTCGAAGTCAAGCAAAGACCCGTTCGTGGGTGTAGGACCTTTCTTGCAGTCCGTGTTCGACACGCTGGCTGCATGGGTGCTCGAGGTTCTGCAAGGCGGCTTCGTTGATGAGGATGTGCTCGGCTCTATCAAACCCATCCGTCAATTCTGGTTCGATCTCTTCAATCTCACGAACACCGTGGTCGTTGAGGATGCCGTGTTCCAGGTCTGCCTCGCCATCGGCCATCAGGTCTTTTCACAACTGCTTTCTATGCAGGAACCTCGATTGGCCGGACTCCAGGAGAAATTGGCCAAGAGTCTTGCCTCTCTCAAGCTCGATAGTCAGCTGTCGACGGGCTTGAGCATGGAACTGCTCTGGACCCGGTTCAAGCCTCACACCCCGCCCACGTACAACGGCCTGCTCAAGCTGCTCAAACTCGAGGCTTTGGCGGACCGCTTAGATGCCGCAGTTTGGCTTACTGATGCGCCTTTGGCCGACCTGGCTCGCGTGCGGTCAACCCTGGCTGGCGCCATGCAGATTGCACGCAGCCAGGATGTTGAAATTGGCGAGCTGATCGGCGAGCTGGAGGTTGCCATCAACGACGTGGAGAAGGGCGTCAGAGAAGGCAAGGAGATGGTCAAGCCTTGGTTTACAGAGGCTTTTGAGGGCATCTGCCAGTTCTCCGATTTGGCGCAGCTTGCGGGAGAGTCGAAGGATTATTCTACCACGCCCACTTTGACGCTTTTGGCGCAGAGACCAACGAGGGCCACGCCGTTGACGGCGCAGAGCTTTGCTGAAGCCTTGCTCTCCCGGATCTCGACGTACCTTGGAGCTTACGGAGATGTTGGACCTGTTGCGCTGAAGGGTGGATACCATGTCAAGTTGTTGAAGGACGTCGTCGATCTTGACGACGCTAATTTGGCGCAGATGGATCTGCTGAGGTCTGAGATTGACGTTCTTGGCCAGTCTCTCGTCAACCGTTCTGGCGACCTCCTTCAAGACCAGACTTCACTCCTTGCCGGATTGCATCAGCGTATCCTCAAGGAGCTCGTTCACGCACATTCAGAGCTCTTGGACCACGAAAAGAGCACAGCCAACGCTGTCGTCTTGCGGGAAGATTTGCCGCAGGATCACCACCTCCGCACCGGTCTCAAGCTCCTCCAGCACAGCCTTGACTATGCAGCCAACCCCGGTGCAAACGAGGTCAATGCCGGTCAAGCCTGGATCAGCCTGGCTATCGCTTTCCTCTGGCTCTACGTCCCCGACAGACCTTTCGATCCCGCGCTCCGCCCACTGGTCGAGCGCAGCCTCTTCGGCACCCACCGTGACGGACTTGCCGCCAGCCTTGCTGCACTCCGCCGCTTCGAACAAGCATTTACCGGCCGCGCTGGCAATCTGCGCACACGCCTCTTTGAACAGGACATCGCAGCCATGGGCACCGAACCGTCGGTCCCGGCCATCGCGAGACCGCCGCTGTCGGAGCTCGCGCAGCTGTCGGGCGAATTCGGCAATCTGCTGAGGGTGCTGGACGGCATGGTGAGGGCAGTCGATGCGGGTGAGGTGGGGGCGCTGCGCGATGCGACGCTGGAGATGAACATTCAGCAGATTGTCAAGAGGCTGTCGGAAGGGTACCGTGGCTATGACGACATCACCGCGCCGGTCGTAACGTTCTTGCAGTGCCTGAGGATCGGTGTCATTCTTGCCGCCGGCGACGATGGAGCCGATGCTGGTGCTGAGGTCTTCGACTATGTCGCGGCACATACGCCTTTCTTTGGAGGCAGCTCCAGTGCACTGGTGCCTGCGTCTGATGCCGTTGCGTTCCGGAAAACCAACCCCGTGGATCTCCGCTGGCACGCGTTGAGCGCTCTTGCAGTCAAGTTGAGCGTGCAGCCGGAAAAGACGCCTTCGATCAACGATCGGAATTTGGCTCACGACATCTTCCGCAGCTTCTACGAGCAGTGGAAGGAGAAGCTGGAGGCTGATCAGGAGAAGGCTGCGGAGCAGTCCGGTCTTTACCGGTTCAAGGGTGGCCTCGACGTGGAAGAGGAGGCTACTGAGGCGGAACTGCAGAGCCTGTTCCCTGACTTTGAGCAACAAGGTGATGCTGGGAACAGTCCTACTGCACCGGCCGAGTCGCCGCAAGAGTTGGCGCGAAAACTGGCAGTTTTCCATGCCGATATCTTTGTCAACCGCGAGAATCCTACGGAGAGGGTCAAGGCTCTGATCGCGCAGGCTACCGAGTTTGTCAGCAAGATTGAAACCAGCGGTCGGAGTGGTCTCGAAACGTCGCTCCCGGCAATCTTCCTGGCCCTCAACAAGCAGAGCGAGCATCTTCTCCAGGACAACCCCTCGCCTCGTTACTACAACTTCTACACCGATGCCAACGTCAGCGAGGCGAAGAAGCTCGTTGCTCTCATCCACCGCGTGCAGAAGCGCTTCCGCCAGATCCAAGAGGTTTGGCCCGAGCATGCCACCCTTGCTGACGTTCTCCGGGAATCCGACGAGCTGCTCGCTTTCCGCCACGTCGAGCCCGTCGCCAAGTTCCTCACCAAGGGCGAGAAGCTCCACGCATGCATCTATCAATGGCAGCAGGTGGCAAGCAGGGAATATAGTGCGGCTCCCTTGTACGACGAGGTCACGAGCCTGCTCGTCAGCTGGCGTCAGCTTGAACTCACAACGTGGGCGCGCCTCTTCGACATCGAGGTGGAGAAGGCCAAGGACGATGCGAAGGGCTGGTTCTTCGTCGCCTACCAGACCATCATCGCGGCGACCGAATCGCTCGGATCGGGGGCCGCCATGGAAGACCACGTCCAGGAACTCCTCAGCACACTGGAGCAATTCGCCCTGTCGACGACGGCGGGCCAGTACCACGAGCGCCTCCGGCTGCTCGAACAGTTCCGAGAGCAGCTCGCACTGAGAGAAGCGGACGAGCCGTCGGTCAGGCCCGTCCGCACGGCCCTCGACAACTTCATCCGCTACTTCACGCGCTTCGCGCCGCCGGTGCGCGAAGCCGTCGCCAAGGGCCGCGCCGCGCTGGAGAAGGACATGAAGAACGTGCTCAAGGTGGCCAGCTGGAAGGACCGCAACATCGACGCGCTAAGGCAGAGCGCGAAGACGTCGCACAAGAAGCTCTTCCGCGTCGTGCGCAAGTTCCGCGACGTCCTCAACAAGCCCGTCGACGCCATACTGAGCCAAGACCTGCCCGAGCCGGCGAAGTCGTCGCTCGCGTCCGCCGCCGCCGCCGCCGCCGCCGCCGCTCAGCCGGTCAATGCGGCTGTCGATGCGGCTGCGCTGCGGGTCTGCGAGCAGTACGTGCCCGGCTGGTCGACCCGGCCTTCCAGATTCAAGGACCTCTCCACCACCGTCAGGCTCATGCACAGGATGACCCAACCAGCAGCAGCGGCGTCATCATCCCGCAAAGACGGCGGCGAGGGCGGAACGGCCACCACCACCACCACCAGCGACGGCGCCGCCTACATCCAAGACTTCCTGGACGGCCTCGAGGCGTCCATGGCGGAGCTGCAGAAGGCGACGCCGGCAAAGCTGACGGCCGACAACAAGAACGAGGTCAAGCACCTCAAGTCGCGCAAGCGCAAGCTGTTCGCCGACACGCTCAAGGAGCTGCGCGAGATGGGCTTCCGCAGCCACGTCGGCGGCGACGTGCTGGAGAGGCAGGACGGCCTGGCCAAGGTGCTGGCGCGCCTGCCCACCCTGCCGCCAGTGTCGTCGTCGTCGTCGTCGTCGTCGTCAGACGGCGGTGGCGTGGCCAGGGGAGCGGAGGAGTACCTGCACAAGACGTTCAACCTCATGCGGCAGGTGCGCGACGTCGCGAGGGAGCATTCGGGCGACCTGACCAACGCCGACGTCGCGAGGTGCATCGGCAGCTTCGAGAGCATGCTGCACGCCGCGCTCAGGCAGCGCGAGGTCGTCGCGAAGGTGCTGGAGGAAGAAGAAGCGCTGGGGCGGACCGTCGAGCAGATCAAGGCCGTGTCGTCGTCGTCGTCCGCGGTGGTCGTGCCCGGAGATGATGCGTCACGCCGTGCAGCCGGCGGCTTGCCGTGGATCGCGCCAATGCTCAGGGTTGCGGCGCACGTCGTCGGCGCTCAGGCTCAGTTGGGCAAGACTGGCTTCACCGAGGTCGTCGAAGGCCTGCTGTCTAGAGCGCAGTCGCTTGAGGGCCTGGTCAAGGAGATCGACGGGCTTCCCGCCCTGCCGAAGGGTCTCTCGTCGGCCGCTCATGAGCAGCTCGCGAGCCGTGTCGACGACGTTGTCGAGGAGGGCAAGCGGGACGTGGTCAAGTGGCGCGAACAACATCCCGTCCTGGAGGCGACGCTGAACCAACTGCTCCCCTGGCTGCAGCTCGAAAGCACCACCACCACCGCCACCACCAACGGCGTCGTCATCGAAAACGCCCGTCAAGATGCCACAACAGCAGCCACCACCACCACCTCCTCCATCGCCGACCTCGCCACCACCCTCTTCTCCACCCTCGACGCCATCCTCGGCTCCATCCAAGACGTCGAAAAGACCCACGCCGCCGGCCTCCCCACCACCGACTCGCCCTCCTCGCCGCCTTCCGCCCCGTCCTGGCTCGCCGCCGAAAGCGCCGCCCTGGCCGCCTCCTGCAAGGCCCTGCACGCGCCCCGCATCACCGCCGCCCTACGCGACGGCGTCCTCGCCCGGCTCCGCAACGTCGCGGACGCCGCCGACAACGGTCTCGACGCCGCCTGCGCCCTGCTCGCGGCGCTCCTGCCGCTCGTCGCGCAGTACCGCGGCGCCGTCGCCGGCGCGCGCGCGCGCCTCGCCCGCCTGCACGCCGCGCAGGCCCGCCTCGCGTACCGCCTCGCCAAGGCGTTTCTGGTCGTCGGCGCGCGGGGGTTCTGCACGCCGTCGGAGGAGGAGGGCGAGGGAGAAGGCAAGGGCGATGATGATAGGCTCGAGGGCGGGACGGGGCTGGGGGAAGGCGAGGGCGCGGAGGATGTCAGTAAGGATGTTGGCGAGGATGAGGACTTGACGGAGTTGGCGAGGGAGTATGATGGGGATAGGGAGGAGGAGGAGAGGGACGAGGAGGAGAAGGAGGACGATGCGGTGGATATGGGAGAGGAGGAGATGGAGGGGCGGGTGGGCGAGGAAAAGAGCGAGGATGAGGAGGGGGATGACGGGGAGAGCGGTGGTGAGGACGAGGAGGACGAGATGGAGGAGGAGGCGGGCGACGTGGATGATTTGGGGCCGAGTGCGGTGGATGAGAAGATGTGGGACGATGGCGGCAAGGACGATGAGGATAAGGATAGGGAGGGGAACGAGGAGTTTGGGAGCAAGGATGAGAATGAGCTTGCGGGCGCGAAGGACGACGAGCGGCAGCAGAAGAAGAAAGAAAAAGAGCAGAAGGAGGGCGACGAGGGCGAGCAGGATGAAGACGAAGAGCCGGAGGAGGGCGCCGAGGAGGAAGAGAGGATCGGTGGTCCTGACGAACAGGAACCGGTCGATCCCCACATGCAGGAGGGCGAGACGCTGGATCTGCCGGACGATCTGAACATGGATGACGATGAGAAGTCGGACGCCGACGACGAAGATTTTGGCGATATGGACGACGGCTTGGACGACGCGATGGACGAAGATGAGAACGCGCCGCCGGATGACGACAAGGGAGATGGAGGAGAGCCGGAGGAAGCCCCGCCCGTCGACCTCGACCAGAAGCCGGAGGAAGTCGACGAGATGGCGGACGAAGACAAGGAAGACCGGACCGCCGATCCCGAAGAGCAGGAGCAGCAGGAGCAGGTCGACGAAGGCGAGCTCAAGGGCGCTGACGACAACAACGACAACTCGCAGGACAACAAGGCTGACAATGATGATGCTGCTGAGACCGGTCTGGGCATGGACGCGCATGAAGACAAGAACGACGACAAGGACCAGACCGCCGGCGCTCAGCGTGAGGATGGTGCCGAAGGCGATGCGTCCGAGGAGCAGCAGCAAGACTCGAAGGAGCAGGGCGCTCGTGGCAAGGCATCGCAGCAAGACGCCATCGGCCGGGACGAAGAAGAGTCGCAGGAGTCGGCCGAGAGCCAGCCGTTCAAGAAACTGGGCGACATGCTCGAGAAGTGGTACAACCAGCAGCGGCAGATCCAGAACGCGTCCGAGAAGCAAGATGAGCAGCAGCAGCAGCAGCAGCAGCAGCAGCAGCAACAACGGGACAAGGACGTCGACATGGCGGATGCGGATTTTGAGCATCTGCAGGACGAAGAAGCCGAGGCTGACACGCAGGCACTGGGCGCCGCTGAGGAAGACCAGGCGCGTGCGCTCGACAGGGAGATGGCGCAGGATGTCAACGACAGGGCCGAGCTACCTGAAAACCTGCCCGCCGAGGCCGAGGCCGACGACGAGGTCAAGCAACCGGATGACGTCCCGATGGAAGACATCGACGCCGACCAGCGCGACGCGCCCGCCGCCCAAGAGCAAGACCAAGACCAGCAACCCACCGGCCAACCCAACGCCTTCATGGGCGAACCGGGCGACGGCACCCACGACGCCGACCGCGAAGACTCACTCCAACCCCCCGACCTATCCGACTCGGACTCGGACGTCGACGCCGTCGACCGCCAACTCTCGTCCGCCGCCATCGCCGACGACGATGACGACAATTTCCCCCGCTCCCTCGACTCGGCGCGCGCCCTCTGGCAGCACCACGAAGCGTCGACGCGGCCGCTCGCGCAGGGGCTCACGGAGCAGCTCCGCCTCATCCTCGCGCCCACGCTCGCGACCAAGATGCGCGGGGGCCACCGCACGGGCAAGCGGCTCAACATGAAGGCCATCATCCCGTACATCGCGTCGCAGTACAAGCGCGACAAGATCTGGCTGCGCCGCTCGCTGCCGTCGAAGCGCGCGTACCAGATCGCCCTCGCCCTCGACGACTCCAAGTCCATGGCCGACGGGGCCGTCGCCGGCCTCGCCTTCGAGACGCTCGCCCTCGTCAGCAAGGCCCTGAGCACCCTCGAGGCCGGCGAGATGTCGGTGTTGAGGTTTGGTGGTGCCGTCGACGTCGCCTGGCCGTTTGAGAAGCCGTTTAGCGGTGCTGAGGCTGGCGTCGACGTCTTTAGGCGCTTCGGCTTCGCGCAGGAGAGGACGGATGTCAAGGTCCTGGTTCAACGCGTCATTGAGGTTTTCAAGGAGGCCCGCTTGAGGGCCAGCGGCGCGGCGAAGGAGCTGTGGCAGCTTGCTGTTGTCATTTCGGATGGCGTTTGCGATGGCCATGCCGACGTGGCGCGGTTGGTGCGGAAGGCGCAGGAGGAGCGGATCATGATTGTTTTTGTGGTTGTGGATGGGGGTGCTGGTGGTGAGGCGGGGGGCAGTGGTGGTGGTGGTGGTGGTGGTGGTGGTGGTGGTGGTGGTGGACTTGAGATGAAGAAGAAGAACAGTGTGCTGGATTTGCTGGATGTCAGTTTCGTCGACGGCAAGGTGGTCAAGCGGAGGTACATGGACACGTTCCCGTTCAGGTGGTACGTCGTCGTTAGGGATGTGAGGGAGTTGCCGGGGGTGCTGTCGACGGCGTTGAGGCAGTGGTTTGCCGAGGTGGTGGATACGGCGGGTTGATTGAGGGGGGAAGGGAAGGAGTGGTGGATTGGTAGAGGGAAACGAAAAAGGAAAAAAAGAAAAGTGAAAACGAAGGAGAAGAAAAGGAAGAAGGGAAAAAAGGTCTTCGCGGACTGGAAAGGGGCGTTTTGGAGATTGCTTTTGTGGTGCTTACTGGTGGTGTGTTTAGCTTCTTTGTGTTGGTAACGGGTCTAGAAAAAGTTCGTGTTTTGTTGCATCTGATTGCTTCTGCGAATGTGTGTGTGTGTGCGGAGAGCATCCGGAGTTGAGAGTCCATGGACGCTTATCTCCTCGATTCACCGACCACGTCCATCGACACTCCCGCTGGCACGTTCTCAATTACGTAGGTCGTCGATTTCTGTGTCTAGAGCCATCTTTACGGAGTTTCAAGATCCCACCTACATATAGATATTTGTTTCGACTGCCTACGCAGGGACCATAGGGCTTGAGAGCTGACGTTAGTGATGGCGTCGGTAGATTGCACCGCCTAAGATGTATCATTACGAGAAGAGAGCGGTTGCATGTAGCTGCTCAAGAAAACGTGTTTCTCGCCTGCTTTGAGAAATTTCGTTCAGCAACTGAATAGTTGAACGTGGTTACCTTCAGCGTCTGTCTTGTTGCATGTACAGATCCCAGATTGTTTGTTCGCAACGGCTTGGGCGCATTGACACCAAGAGACACGTGGAAAGCCAAGTAAAGTGGCACCCGTGCATCATTCTCTGACCGAATTGGTGTATTCTGGATCCTGAAAAAGCTTTTCTATTGGTGAAGCAACATTCGGAGTTGTTGGGCTGCGAATAAATCTCGCTTGTGTGGACAGTTCGTACAGCCTGCGAGCCTTGAAGTAGCTACGCTCAACAATCAAACTCGCCACAGCGCTTAGTGGATGTGCTCGGAAGGCGTTATAGTTGTATGCGAGAGAGTTCTATCGAGGACATTATGCCTCTACGTGGGGAGCATGCGCCTTTCAGTCTCCATGGATATAAATTAAAAACATGCACAAGACAGTAAAAACGCAATCAGAGCATGGATCCCAGCGCCACGGATCCGGTTCCATCCGGCACAATGGTCGACATGCCGTCCTCGGACCGTTTCCGCGATGGCATCTCCCGGGCGGGTGTTGATGGAAGGGCGTTTCGTTCCATGTGCAAAGAGGCCGGCGAATCCGGCGATCAGATGGCCGGTCTTTGCCGGAGACGGAAAGGCAAGACCCTGATACTCCCCCCGGTCCATCACACACACACACAACCTCTCTCCGCAAATGCACTGTGCCCGTCTTATCATCGAGCTCCGCTTTTTTCGCGATCGCCGACCCCCGCAAGGGCCCGCTTGCAAACAGGTCGTGGCCAAGCGAAGGGGGGGTTTGCGGCGAGGGACGGACGATAGGTAGCATGTTTTTCTGCGGCGCGGGGCCCTGTCAGCGGGCTAGAGACGACGGCACGACGCCCCCGACAAAAGCAACCCAGGTCATAACGATCACGCTCGCTCGCTCGCGCTTTTTTCTCTTCCTCTTCATCCAGCTTGCTCTTTGCCCTCGGCAGCTCAAAAGCGTGGTGTTCGCACGAACGCCCCTTCCACCGCTTCTCCCTCCCCTTCCTCTGTCGTCGCCTCGTCGCGCCATCTCCCGACCCTCTTCCCAGCCGATTTTTTGTCGTACGGCCGGCTCGTGACTGGCCATGGTCGAGCATTCCAAGGAAGCGGTCGAGTCCAAGGCTCCGGCTGCGGCCAAGGCGGTGTCGGTGGACGCGCACGATGCCGATCAATTGCGTCTGCAGCAGATGTGAGGAAGTGTCCAAGAAACGGAGAAGGATGCGGCTCTTTGCTGACATGTGCGGCTTGCAGGGGCCACGAGCAGGAGCTCAAGCGCCACTTTACTGTTTGGAGCCTGATCGGCTTGGCTTCCACCACGACCATTTCTTGGACCGGCCTGGGTCTTGGGTGAGCCTGTCCCTTGGTGCATCGTGTATTCGGTTGGCAGCTGACCCCCTCAAAGTCTCATCACCGAGATCAATGCAGGCGGTCCCGGCGCCGTCATCTACGGCTTCATCCTGGTGTGGATTCTGCAATGCTTCCTGGGCGCTTCCCTGGCCGAGTTCGTGTCGGCGTATCCCACCGAGGGGGGCATGGTGCGCTATGGCTTGTGGCCGCCATGAGAACGGAAGCTGACAGAGAAACAGTACCACTGGGTCGCCGCCATCGCGCCGCGCAAGCACAGCGGCTTCCTCTCCTTCATCACGGGGTGGTGGAGCTGCTGCGGCTGGATCTTCACGACGGCGTCGACCAACCTCGTGTACGCGCAAAACTTCATGGCGCTCATCGCCCTCTACCGCAGCGACCTCGTCATCCAAACGTGGATGACCTTCGTCGTCTACCAGGTCACCAACCTCGCCACCGCCAGCATCGTGCTCTTCGGCAACCGCATCATCCCCGCCCTCAACCGCTTCTCGCTCTTCTACCTGCAGCTCGCGTGGTTCGTCCTCATGGTGACCGTGGCGGCGTGCGCGCCGCGCCACAACAGCGCCGAGTTCGTCTTCCGCACCTGGGTCAACAACACGGGGTGGCAGTCGCCCGCCATCTGCTTCATCACCGGGCTCGTCAACCCCCTGTACTCGCTCGGCGGGCTCGACGGCATCACGCACATCACCGAGGAGATGCCGGACCCGTCGCGCAACGCGCCGCTCGCGCTGCTCATCACGCTCGCCATCGCCCTCGTCACCGGCCTCACCTACCTGGTCGCGCTCATGTTCTCCGTCCAGGACTACGCCGCCCTCGCCGACACGTCGACGGGCCTGCCGCTCGCCGAGCTGTTCCGCCAGGCCACCAGCTCGACCGGCGGCGCCTTCGCCCTCGTCTTCCTGCTGTGGGTCGCCCTCGGCCCGTGCATGGTCGGCTCGCAGCTCAGCACGTCGCGCGTCGTGTGGGCCTTCGCGCGCGACGCCGGCCTGCCGTGGTCGCCGGCGCTGTCCAGAGTCAGCGCGCGCTTCGGCGTGCCCTTCAACGCCCAGCTGCTCGTCACCGCGTGCTGCGCCGCCCTGGGCTGCCTCTATTTGGGGAGCAGCACCGCCTTCAACGCCATGCTGGGCTCCGCCGTCACCATCAACAACATCGCCTACCTCGTCCCGCTCGCGACGAACCTGCTGCAGCGCCGCAGGGTGCTGGTGAGGGGCAGGTTCCACATGGGCGCCGCCAAGGGCATGGTCGTCAACGCCGTCGCCGTCGCGTGGCTGGTGTTTGCGATTGTGTTCTTCTCCTTCCCCTACGTCATGCCGGTGGATGCGGAGAGCATGAACTACACGTGCGTGTGCGTCGGCGGCATCGGCATCATTGCGCTGACGTGGTGGTTTGTGGCGGGTGCGAGGTTTACGGAGAAGATGGCGCGGGCGAAGGAGGATGATGAGGCCAAGAAGGAGGCGGCCGAGGCCGTGTTGAGGGGCGTTGTTGTGACGGCGAAGGAGGGGGGTGAGGAGGGTGCGGGTCATTGAAGGGGGTTGACGCCGCCGTCGTACTCTTTCTTTCTTTTTTTTTTTTTTCCCCCCCCCTTTCTGTTTCGAGCCTGAAGTGATTGGACAACGGTGGCGGTGTTGGATTGGATTGAATTGGATTGGATTGAATTGGATTGATTGAATTGGATACCCGACGTGTGGAACTGGTAAATAATGTGATTGTAATGTTGAAGTGTTTTGGAGCTGTGCTACGGTGATTGCGTGGATTTAATGATGGCATGTGCATCTACATCTGAATTCGGCAGCTGCCACCCACCGCCCTCCAGCTACCCGACGCACTCGATCAAGCCCGATATCGCTTCCTTTTGCCGACGGAGGAGATTGTTGCGCTACTCTTATCAACCCTGCCAACAAAAACGCCACACGCCCCGGCTCTTTCGGGCTTTCGTCTCTTCTCTCGTCAGTGGCGGTGAAGACGAGTCGGCTCACCCCATGTCGGCCTTCCCCCGACATCACCGAGATGGCCGGGCGTTCTGATAGGCTCCCCCGCATTTGCCAATGCCGCTTCGCCTCCTTCTTGGCAGGCACCAATCTATTACCTTGCGAAAGAGGCAGCCCTTGGCCCGGAGATTTCTTCGAACTAATCATGATAATATAAATACCGGGCTCCGTTGACGCCTGTCAGCCAGCTTCTCTTCTTGTCTTCTTTCCGGCCCCCTCTCTCTCCGGAAAGACAAGATGATTGCTGCTTCGAATTCCCGTCGGCGGAGCCTTCTCCCACTCCTGCTCCTCGGCGCAGTGCAGTCATGCGCCGCGTCGTTCGTTTCGACCCTCCCGGCCGGCGCCCAGGACATGTTCAACCAGTCCATGTCCTGGCTGGACAGCCTGTACGATCCCGACGCCCATTACTTGTACGATGTGTCCCAGGGCACGCAGACGTCGCTGAACCACGAAACCCGTGCGTCGGCGTGGTACGCGATCGGACTGCTGGCGAGGAACGAGGGCAGTGATGTTGAGGAGGCCATGCACATCATCAGGAACGTGATTGCCGGCCAGTTCAAGAACCCGGAGGATCAATGGTGAGATTTCTTCACCGCGCTTCAAACTTCTCCCAGAAACGTCCTATATCTGACAAGCCTGCACGACAGGTACGGCACCTACCAGAAATACCCCGAGGAGCCCACCGTCGGCAGCGCCGCGTACCCGGCCTCCATCTACGACAGCTGGGACCCCAACTGGCGCGGCTTCATCGGCACCGCCTTCATCCAAGGCCTCGAGGATTTCCCGCACCTGATCACGCCCGACGTGACCGCGCTGATGCTCGAGTCGCTCCGCAACAACACCGTCGGCGACAGCTACCGCGTCGGCGGCGTCGACGGCGACAACCTGTACCCGGCCTACAGCAACCCGTCCATCATGCGCGCCTTCGTCAGCGGCTGGACCGGCCGCCGCCTCGGCGACGCCAACATGACGGCCGCCGGCGAGGCGTACGCCCAGGAGATCGTCGACCTGTTCGACCGCGCCGACACCCTGGCCGAGTTCAACAGCGGCACCTACGCCGGCGTCTCCATGTACGCGCTGTCGCTGTGGGCCCGCTACATGCCCGCGGCAGCATCCAACGGCTCGTCCTCGTCCGTCATGGGGCGCGAGGGCCCGCGCATGCTGCGCGACACGTGGACGAGCGTGACCGACCTCTACCACGCGGGCCTGAAGAACAGCGCGGGCCCGTGGGACCGCACCTACGGCTTCGACATGACGCGCTACCTGTCCATCTTGGCCCTGCACGTCTGGAACCTCGTCGGCAGGGAGCGCAGCCCCCTCATCGACAAGCCGTACGCCATGGGCCACAGCGGCGACTACGCGTACGCGCCGCTCATCGCCATCATGGCGCCGTTCCACAACGCCGTCGTGCCGGCGGCGGCGGTGGAGCGGCTGACGACTTTTCCCCCTGGCGAGCATGTCGTCCAGACCAGCGCCTTCTCGCCGCCGTACGATACGTATCCCCGCAACATCTCGGCGTGGCTGGCGCCGCGCATCACCATCGGCGCCTCGACCTTCGCCGAGACGGAGCTTGGTGGGCCGGCGCTGAATCCCAACACGTGGAGCCCGGCCGTCGTGCAGTGGAACGCCGCTGGGGACGGTGACGAGCAGTTGGAGGTCGGCTGGCTCAAGTGGTACTCGACCGAGGCGGCCCTGGTCGCGGACGTAAGCCCCGGCGTGCTGAACCTGACGTATCCGCGCGGCGATGCCGGGTCGGTTTTCAGCTTCATGGTGGGCAAGGGCAAGGGCGTGCCGGACGTCGCCGGGTGGGCGGACGTCAAGGGCGTGAGCGTGAAGGTCGAGGGGAATGCGAACTTGACGTATGGCGTCGCCTTTCAGGGCGCGTATGGCGGCACCGGGGAGACGGTGAAGTGAGTGATTCCCTTTTCCCCCTCCCTCTCTTTTTGTTCGTGTTTTGCTGACGATGACGTTGTTTACAGCGATTTCGAGTTCTGGAACTTTACTTATTACATGCCCGAGGGTTTTGAGGGCACCCCGAACCTTGTGCTGTCGTTTGAGGTGGAGTGAGGCGCGAGGGCTGATGGAGCTGTTTTGTTATGTGCATGTATGAAATGACGATGTGGCGTGTAAATACGAATGTAATTAAACCAACGTTAAGAGATGACTGGACGTGATGGAAATATTAATAGTCAGTTTTACGCGGTTTTCCGTAAGTACTTTGCTCGATTGACCAGGAAGAAGACTGCTTCGTAGTTCTTCGACAAGCTTTTTGTAAGCCGAGGAACGAAAGAGCCCGAGAGCCAGCAATCCAGCCAATCAGATACGGGATGCGTCGGCGGATGTCTTTCCCCATCTTCAACATAGCCGGCGCTTGATTAGCAATAACAGCACGCGGTCATCCCTTCGTGTACTGCAGTTTTTATCTCCGTCGTGCTATTCCGGAGTCGGGGTGGAATCAGGCAGAACGCTCGCTTCTCTTACACCGGGGCGTGTAACCTCGCCAATCAACTTGCGCGAATCTGCCGCGACAAACCCAAGCTCCGGAGGCGGTGAGCGTGGGTACACGAAGGGATCTGCACACGCCGTCCCCCGACCCCCGACCCCCCTTTCTGGGCAAAAAAGTAGACGCTGAATCGCCGTGTGCCTCGGCACTTTTTTGCCAGGGTCTCGCTGGGCCCACTTTCCCTAGCCCTGATTACGAATAGTCAGCCTGATCTCGGACGAAACGCCGCATGAGCTTTACGTGCGAGAGAGTACAGCAGCGCGGAGCTAACACGGGGAAATGTGAATTCAAAAGGGCGATGCGTGGCACTTTTTTTTTTTTTTTTTGCAGGCCTCAACCAACCCGCAACTTTCACTACTATACCCCGGGAGGTTTCCCTTTTTACGCAGTTCCCATCTTCTCCTTCCCCGGGTTTCCCGCCAGCCCCGCGTCCCCAGCAACGGCAGTCACGACAAGACGATAGAACAGAAAGAAAAAAAAAACATCACCACCGCCACCATGCCCGCCCCCGCCGAAAACACCAAACTCTTCACCCCCCTCACCATCGGCCCGTCGCAGCTCGCCCACCGCATCGCCATGGCGCCCCTCACCCGCTTCCGCGCCTCGTCGACCCACGTCCCCGCCGCCGACCTCGCCGCAACCTACTACGCCCAGCGCGCGTGCGTGCCCGGCACCCTCCTCATCGCCGAAGCGACGTACGCCTCTTACGCCGGCGCCGGCTACGCCAACGTCCCGGGCCTCTACACCCCCGAGCAGCTCGCGGGGTGGAAGAAGATCACGGACGCCGTGCACGCCAAGGGGTGCCAGATCTGGTGCCAGATTTGGGCGCTGGGCAGGGTCGCGAGGCCCGTGGGGGATGAGAAGGCGCCGAATTGGGATGAGGCGTATCCGTATGAGGAGAAGCTGGTGTCGGCGAGCGCGGTGCCGGCGGGCGAGGGGTGTGGGATGCCCCGCGAGATGAGCGAGGAGGAGATCTGGGGCGCGGTGGGGGATTTTGCGCAGGCGGCGAGGAATGCGGTGGAGGTGGCCGGGTTTGATGGCGTGGAGATTCACGGGGCGCATGGGTGAGTTTTGGGTTTCTTTCCTTTCTTCTCTCTCTCTCTCCCTCTCTCTCTCCCTCTCTCTCTCTCTCTCTCTCTCTCTCTCTCTCTAACACCTACCAGCTACCTCGTCGACCAATTCACCCAAGACACGTGCAACAAGCGCACCGACGCCTGGGGCGGCAGCATCGAGAAGCGCTCCCGCTTCGCCCTCGAAGTGTGCGCCGCCGCCAGCGCCGCCATCGGGCCCGACCGCCTGGGCATCCGGCTCAGCCCGTGGAACACGGTGCAAGGCATGCGCATGGCGGACCCGGTCGCGCAGTTCACGCACCTCATCGAACACCTCTCGGCGCAGAAGCTCGCGTACCTGCACCTCGTCGAGCCGCGCGTCCACGGCGTCCTCGACAAGAAGCCGCCGCCCGGCGAGAACCTCGACTTCGCCCTCCGCGCGTGGGGCCGCGACCGCCCCGTGCTGATCGCCGGCGGCTACACCCCCGAGCTCGCGGTCGAGGCCGTCGAGAAGACGTACAAGGACTACGACGCCGTCATCGTGTTTGGCCGCAGGTTCATCAGCACGCCCGATCTGGTCTACCGCCTCAAGAAGGGAATCGAGTGGGCCCCGTATGATCGCGCCAGCTTCTATATCGATCAGCGCGTCCAGAAGGATATCGCAAAGGGCTACGTCGATTATCCCTTCTCCGAGGAGTTTGTCGCCGAGTTTGGTCCGCAGGAGGAGTCCGCGGCGGCGGCCCCGGCGGCGAGGCTGTAGGTGTCGGGCCATGCTGTTAGACGCATTGATGGAGTTTTTGGGAGTTTGTGCGGTGGTCGATTGATTGTCCTTTTTCGAAGAGGTGAGACTTGCTTTGGTAGAATGCTTAAGATCTATGAATAAGGTTTTACGTTATATCACTCTCTCTATCTCCAAAGGGTTTGGCGGGAAGTTTAGCTACACTAAAGTGTTTGCTGTGCATACGCTGCCTTGCACCCTGCAAAAAGCAACGGCAGTGTTCTTGACGTACACGGACCGATTGGAAGCGCACTTGAGAGTTGCAGAGCAAAACGAAAGGCGAACCGTTTGGCAAAAAGGCAAAAAGATCGGTTTTATGCGACGTGGACAAGATTCGAACTTGCGCGACCGAAGTCATGAGATATCTTGTGCGCTTCTCGTGAAAGAAGGATTCGAGTCTCACCCATTAACCACTCTGGCACCACGCCATGTGCTTGATTACTAAGCGGTCCGATTTTGCAATATTTATCTAGCATTGTTTGAGCCTCAGCCGTTTTACGCCGTTACTTCATCGCCATTTAAAGTTAATTCAGCTTGAGAAGATGGAATGTTACAAGTTTGATTGACGATTGGCCCGTTGATTCAACTTTCTCTCGGTGCTTGAATAACTTGCTTACCGTCTTGTGCAAGCACGAGGACCTATTATAAACACCATCTAAATGTCTTCTTGCCTGCTTACGTTTTAGTATGATAGAGAACAAGTTGGCTTTCTTGTATGTTGATTTCAACAATTGAGAAAAGTACTTTTCATACTTTATTGAAAGGAAAAGAGTAGAGCATGTGTGATTAGAAAGCAAATCATCACAATGTTACAAGATAAACAGTCCAGACCTTAGATAATACAGGATGATGGGTTTTATCAGCACAAGCCAGAATATCAGCCATGCAATCAACCTTCTCAATCATTTACAACACGAAGGTATCGGCCGCATTTTCTACTCATGCTTCCATCCTGCATGACCATTTGCCCAGGCAGCAGTGTGACCCTAACAGTGAACGATAGGTCAATTTAATCCTCCAGCATCTTAGTCCCCAATGACCATTTACCATCGCTCCGGATAGTGTGGCAGAGGCGACTTCACCACCAACAAGGGTATGCATGAGAAGGTTCACTTCCAGCTCCCCATGGATAGAGAGGCCGGCGGGGCTCAAAATTACCGGCTTGGGACGATGATCGAAGTACCCGCATGCCCGTCGCCTTTGGGCGATATCTCCAGGGAGTTCTGCTTAGCGCGGTATACGAGTTTTCCTCGCCGGCGGATGACGAAACAGCGCGCTGTTTTAGACTGCAGACGGCTGCGGGGGATCGAAGACTTGCGGGTTTGCGGTGGGGGACAGGGCAGGTGTTTGTCAACGGGGCGGGAGGGAGGAGGGAGAGAGAGAGAGAGAGAGAGAGAGAGTCGAAGAAATCCACACTTCCCTCTCCGGGGCTGGCTGACCCGGGAGGAGTCTCAGCCATCGATTCCCGAAAGGCTCGGGGATTGCATGCTCCCGCCCCGCCCCTCATTCTCATTGACGTGGATCCCAGATCTGAACTGATTCATGTGGGCCGGGCCGCATCGCACATCCGCGACGATCTTCCGATAAAGTTGGGAGATCCGAATGCAGAAAGTGGCTTGGAGTTCTGCCGATCAGCGCTCCAGCGCGTCGTGAGGAAATGCAGGCCCCAAACTCATGCGCAGGGAGGGTGAGTGAGAGATGAAGCAATGTGGATAATCTCACGAATTCCAGGCAACGGCGCGCTCGTTGCTGTCATGTTGGAACGCGCTGAATTCGTGCACCTACGATATCAAGACAAAGGAAGATAGGAAAATTGTGCGCCGCACGGGCTGTACTCTCGCGGCCGGCTTCCAAGCATCACCCCCGCTACACAGCCGATCTGCTGTCCACATGGTACTGTTTGATGACACGAATCTCGGCAGGTCCGAGGATGCTGCGGCTGCTTTCGTTGTCGGTCAAGTTGGCACCGCCGTCGCTGACCGCCGTCGCGCCCGACTGCACCTGGCCATGCTGCACGGACGAGTGGATGACGCCGTTCTTGCTCCATAGCTCGTATCTGTCGCCGCCGCGGAAACTCGTGTTCCGGCCCGTGCTCTTCATGCTGCCACCCAGGCACGAGGCACAAAGCGGACGGAGTGTCTGGTAATGGACCGTCAGTTCTTGCGTCGTTTCCACCAACACGGGGAGATGCTTACGCTCAGGCAGCCGGCTGTCAATGCGACGCCGACCTCGGCAACTAGATGATGGCGATCAGTATGCTGGTGTTACGCGGGGGGCTTCAGACGGCGGGTTACGTACAGCACCAGACTGTTACGCCGTAGACCTCGAAGAGATACTCTTCCGTGGCGTCCAACGCCAGAATATATGAAAGCCGAACAATAGCACAAATGCATGCGCTACGACGATTAGCCTTGGGCGTTCCCTGGTCGGGGATACACATACAACAAGCCAAGGGAAAGCAGGAGGCCGGCAGCAATCTTGGAATATCTGTTGATCTTGAGATTCCAGAGTAGCGGGATCGGACTGTCTTACTATCAGCATTCACCCAGGACAGCTTGAAGAGAGCCGACTTACAGTGCGGAGATGATGAGGTCGCTAACGATATTGCACACGGTAACCGTCATACTAAGAGGCGCGAGAATATTGGCGGGTTCGCAATACCCTTCGATCGTACGATCCCAGCTCTTCCTACTCTGTTGTTAGCTTCGTTCGATTGGATGTGGCTGTGTAGACATACGCGATCGGGCGGCATTGGATCATGCAGTAGATAGCAACGGCAGCAGTAACCATCGTGAAAAGTCCAACCGTGATTCTAAGAATCCACAGTATAACGGCTTGATCGGTCATGATCCGGGCAAAGGTAAGCGCGATGCTGAGCTTGATCAGTATGATTGATGTGCAGTAAGCCACTTGGAACAGAACAAAGGCCTGCAGTTATATTTAGCTTGACAGTAAAAAGTCCAATACGAAATCGGGCGTATACCTTGTAAGCCTGTGTCTGCATCGTGGGTGTGATGTGCTCGGAATGAGCGCCGAGCCCATTGTTGGCTGCAACGATGGTTTCGGCGCATAGCCATGCGAAGGGGATCTTGGTTGAGGTCAGAACGGGGGGCTATGGACGGATCACGACGTTGTGCCTACCGCGCTCAAGACTGCAACCGAATCATCCCAGCCCCATGCGTTTATCTTGAGCCTGGTGTAGACGCGCAAGAACAGAGAAGAATAGCCGGAAACAAGGAGGATGATGACGCATAGCACTAGATAGCGAGAGTTGTCGTACAGCATCTCTGCTTGGATGTGGAGGTAGGCGCCGGGCGGCAGATGGAAGAACGGGTGGGGACGGGATCAATTTTGGCTTCGAGGCAGATGTACCTTTCGATACGAGCTGAAGAAACCACCCAGGCCACAGACCAGGGCAGTGGCTGGCAATTGTTGCGCTAAGGACGGAATACATGGACACAGTGCAAGAGGCGCCCAGTGTCGGATCCATCGCCTTGGTGACCCCTGACAACCTCGCTCGGCGCGTCCAACGGAAGATCTCCTCCCGCAATCTTTCGGTGCGGTCCCTTCTTGCCAAGAGTGCCGCCCATACCGATTGTTCCCGCAGCCCGGCGACTTTGACGACAAAGTGTCTCCGATTCAAGAGGCAGAAGCCCGCCATCTTCCTGGCCGACCTGCTGCGGCTTCCACAACCAGGTGAAGCGCACGACCGCCTCCACCGCCAAACATCATCGTACGGGCGCCACCACCACGGCGCCACCTACGACGACTTCTGGGGCAGCGTGAGTAGTAGTAGTCTCCAACCACTGCGAAAAGAGCCGCGGGGCAGAAAGCCGCCCACAACAACATCAACAACAACAACAACAACAACAACAACAACAACCGTCCTTGTCTCGCGGAGCGCGCGTGTACAAAGGCCATGAGAAAAAAAAGCGCTCGGAGACGCTCGAGCCGGGGCGCCAAAACCTGCCCTTCCTCAAATACAACCCAGACCGCTGGGACGCCGACGGCATTCGTAGCTATCCGAAGCCGTTCAAGGTCGAGTCTCGGCCGAGGCCGAGGAGCGAGATGCATGTGGACACGATTTTGAAGGAGGCGCAGGCGGTGACGGGGGTTCTGGCGCAGTATGAGCGAGGGGATGGGGACGGGGACGGGTGATGGAGAGACGATGGTGGGATAGACGGGCTTCTTCCCCCGGCGGATTCGGCAGAGCAGCATACGGCATTCGCTGGTTGATGCTGCCTTTGGGGAAAAGGCTGCCGACACACACTACAGGCCACCGTGTGAAGCAGCATCCGGGGAACTGCTTTTTCGCCGTGGAGAGGGCCAGTCAATGCCGTGCCGAGTTTTTCGTGTCGTCGACTTAGGGCGCCCGCTACCGTGTAGTAGGCACTTCGGTGTGGCTGAGATGGGCCGGCGACAACGGTCAAAAGCGTTGCGTTCCTCCCCATTGAGATTGGACTCGGAGCGCCAGGCACGGATGGAGCGCTAGGCAGGTGTACGAGGACAGCGGAGGACTTGACTCGAGGTCAGCCAGGGCTTTCGGGCCGGTTCAGGTACAATACGGACTGTGTACATGCACCAAGTCGTGACTTTGCTGATTTGGCGACGAGTCAGGTCAACCGTGCCCCGGCTGAAGTACCGACTTACTCGCGGCTCGGTCCGAAATCCTTCGCCTCAGTCATGCTCGCGTGTTCGAGTGGAGCCAAGCCGGGCTGCGATGTTGCTGCGATGCGGGGGTTTGGGGGTGTTCACGACACTCACGCCCGTAGCTCTAGTGTTGAGAAGGGCGACATCGCCGACTGAGACACATGGCCGTCGGGAGTCTCGGAACAGGGCTCGGGGTTTGTGCGTACTGCATTGTTGCGCCGTTTGGCAGCCGCACGAGACCGGACTGCGGCGGACCAGCAACGGTCATCTGCCGGTGCTCGACTCGGCATCTGGACCGTTGGTGTTTGAGCACGCGTCAAGAGCCGAGATGGGGCCTGCCGTGATGATCCCCGAGCGTTTTCGGCTGCCGTCTGGCCCCACACCCCTACTTTAGCTCAGAGACCTTCTCTCGACTTCAACTCCAGGACTTGTTGTTTTTCCCGATGTCCTCCTGTTTCGCCGCTATTCGTACCAAAAGACTTCGGCGCAGCAATAATAATCCTACATCCAAGCAAGGTTCTACACGTACAATGGGTTTCCAGAAAGAACCTTGTGGCTAGATGGCGCAGATTATCAGCCCACAGTGCATGGCAGAACACTTTTGAAACGACTACAAGGAATGGTTACCGAGAAGAGGAATATTGAACAGAAACGACGATAGCCAAGGGAAACCCCGGAGGTCCCAGACAGTCGTCGGGCGAGAATGGCGTGCGGGGGTTTTGGCGCGATTGGTCGGCTACCTACGCGGCCACAGTGATTATAGCCATGCCGGTTTCACAACTCCTACGCGGTACGCAGTATGCAATGCGGGTGAAATGACAGCTTCTTCTACGTAGGTCGAACCCTTTCGTCCAAGAGATGATATCTATCTCCACAAGCGGAGCCGTCGTATCGCGGGGCTCGCTTAGAGTGGCGTCGGTCCTGGGTCCCGGCACACCAGAGTCTTGCCCGACGAACGAGCAAATTTGCGGATCGCAAAGCTGTAATCACTTTTTAGACATGAACAGTCTCTCAACGATCATGTGCTTCTACGCCAGTCTCCCGATTTCTGGTAGGTATCTTTTGGTAAATGGTCTATGCAGCCTTTCAGCCCGTCTCTGCATGATGTTTGCCAATGGGGGTTTGTGCTTGCAGCGAACAGTCGGAGAAGAAATGGCTCGGGCGACGTCATTCTGCCCTCCAAAAGCAACTGAACAGCTATACATGTGTCTTGTTCTAGACTCTTCTCAGTCCACGTCTTCGAACAAACACGCGAAGATGGAATCGGCGCACCCGCCTGCTTACGGACTGGAGCCGCCTTCATCACCCGCCAGCGTGATGTATAGCCAGTCTTCTCCGAGCAAGCATCGTTTCACGCATCGGTTTGGGCGAAGCTGACGCTTGGATTCTACAGGTTGCGGGAGCACTTTTTATCACGCCGGATCGATACTTCTACTGCGTTCGGGTTTGCTGACACAGAATTGCATAGTACGACCAGGTTTGGCACGCACGGGAACTCGGCGGCATCTCCACGTCGAATGTATCACAGTAAGTTTACGACGGGAGTGTTGATCTGTAGCTCGCTAGCCCCTCGCTAGTGAGAACTGGGTGAATCAGCTTCAGCCGCTGCACATTGCTGGTCATGTGTTTGCAGGTGGGAACGAGTTGCAGACTCATGGGTCTTTCTGGAGTCAGCTTCCTTTGCTCGTTCGTCTGCCAACAACCCCGCTGTCTCTTGATTTGTCAGCAACCGATGCTTGATGCGAGCGCCGTTCACGAAAGTGCAAGTGCAAGCGCGAGCTACTTCAAGTAACGCGGCCGCGCTCGACCTCAAGCCTTCTCAAAGACGATGGAATGCAGCAAAATGCATCGCCATGGCCTGCCTTGCTGCTGTCATGGCCGTGTCGTTGACTGCGTGCGCCAATCAGAACTCCCGCACGCCGCTCTTGCCCAACGAACAGCCGGATCCTGCACAGGAAAACCACCATGCTAAGCTCGTGGTTGAAAGTGAACAGAACCAAGGCTTTGTGCCAGGGATACACCCCGCTACGACAGCGACTCACGCCACTTTTGAGTTTTGGCTCATTAAATATCGGACGACACGGGCCGCGGCGGCACGGGATGCGGTGGGACGGTGGCGTTTTCGAACACCCGGCGCGGGCCGTTCAGCGTTTTGGTCCCGCGCGCCCGACGACTTCTGCGCGGCGCCTCATCTACGCTTAATGCTGCATTCTTTTCGCAAGCCTCACATTCCCCGATGTGGCGCTATTGCGTGGACAGGGCCGGCTAAGCCACTGGACGAGGTAGCCATCGCCAGGTAGCGTCCGCGCGCAAGGACTCGGCGACCGATGGCGGTGGCGAAGATGCCGACCGACGAACGAGGCAGGCGCGAAGGCATGGCGCAAGATCAGCCGTTGGCACGACTGCCGCAGAGCGCCATGCCCCAGCCGTCCCTGAAGATTGGCTGCCTGATCGGCCGAGTTGCTGTTCCGGCCAGCGGCCCCGATCGGCATGGCTCGTGATTCAAGTGGGGTTTTGTGGACGGGATCGGCCATCATTGTTGAACAAGAGCTGCATCTGCTGTTCCTCGTGGCCGCGCCGTCTCCACCGCGGCTGCTGAAGAAAGCTTGGTCGGCAACAACGCGAACACACTCCACAGCACTGCAACCGCAACCATGGCGCTCGCAGCCGACAACGCCGTCCTCGAAGTCGACGTACGTAAGCCATGGACACACCCATCCGTCCGCCATGGGTGCCAGCCAGCCAGCCAGAGTTGCCGAGTCTTGCGATCATACCTAACGCCCCTCGGCTTGACAGGACCACTTCAGCGACGCCGACTCGGCCTTCTCCGACCAGTCCAGCACGTCGACGTCCGTCACGTCCAGCGTGCTCAACTACAAGTATGAGAACGGCCGCCGCTACCACGCCTTCCGCGAGGGCACCTACTTCGCGCCCAACGACGACAAGGAGCAAGACCGGATGGACCTGTTCCACCACATCTCAGCCCTGATCCTCGGCGGTGCGTTGACCAAAAAACCCCCCCCAACCTCGCCACAAAAACCGCAACTGCTCATGAGACACAACAGGCAAACTCTACCGCGCCCCCATCACCGCCACCGCCACGCCCAAGAAAGTCCTCGACTTCGGCACGGGCACGGGCATCTGGGCCATGGACATGGCCGACGAGTTTCCCTCCTGCGAGGTCGTCGGGTCCGACCTGTCGCCCATCCAGCCGTCGTGGGTGCCGCCCAACTGCCGCTTCCTGGTCGACGACGTCGAGGCCGACTGGGCCGAGGGCGAGCGGTACGACTTCATCCACGGCCGCACCATGGCCGGGTCCATCAAGGACTGGCCGCGCCTGTTCGCGCAGGCCTACGCGAGCGCGAAGCCCGGCGGCTGGGTCGAGCTGCAGGAGTTTGAGATCCAGTACGGCTGCGACGACGGGAGCTATCCGGCCAAGGCGCCGACGGTGGCGCTGTTTATCGAGAAGTTGAATGAGGTGAGTTAGTGGGGGGAGGAAATTCGGCTGGTATTCGGGGTTGCTGCGTGCTGACGAGTTTGTTGTTGTGTAGGCGGCCGAGTCTTTCGGGAAGCCGATGGACGTGGCGAGGGATCTGAAGCAGTGGATGACGGACGCCGGCCTCACCGACGTGCAGGACGACGTGTACAAGGTGCCCATGGCGCCCTGGGCCAAGGACAGGAAGCTGAAGGAGATCGGCAAGTACGCGCTGATCCACGTGCTCGAGGCCATCGAGGCGTACAGCCTGGCGCTGTTCACCCGGGTGCTGAAGTACTCGCCCGAGGAGGTGCATGTCATGATGGGCAAGATCAGGAAGGAGTTCAAGGACCCCGAGGTGCACGTCTACTGGATCTACCACGTCACCTACGGCCAAAAGCCGACGACGTCCTCGTGATGGATGGACGGATGATGATGACCTCTAGTTACAATGCACATTTCATTCCGCCACCCACCAGCTCCACCCGTCAAACCCGTACGCCGTCACCGGCGAGCCCTTGGGGTCGACCGGGCCCCGCGGCTTCTGATCGAACCGGCTCGACGCGAAGCGCTCCCTCCACGCGCCCACCTCGCCCCCTCTCCCGCACCCTCGCCAACGCCGCGTTCAGCCTCGCCATGTCCCACTCCCTCCTGCCCACGCACTCAAACAGCGTCCACGCATCCCCCGGCGCAGCCCCCCGCAGCGGGCTGAATTGGAGCGGGTGCGCGGAGCCGTGGGCGTGGAGGAGGGCAAGGACTTTGGTGGCGAGGAGGAGGGGGGAGATTGTTGGCGTGCTTGTGGGGATGGGGAGTTGGAGAGGATTTGCGCTTGCGTGAGGTGTTGGTGGATTGTTCTGGGATTTGGTTGTTGTTGTTGTTGTTGTTGTTGTTGTTGTTGTTGTTGCTGTTGCTGGGATGGAGCTTGGGCGGCGTCTTGAGCGGTGCCGCCGTGGGATTCGGCGTTGGTTTTTGGAGCGCGTGGTCACCATTGTGATGGATTAGATGATGGCAGTTCAATTATGGGTTCGTGGTCAGGCTAACGTCATATCCGCCATGACGGGATCGATGTCATTCCAGGTCCCTATGCCTTGAACTCGCCCACCCTCTTCTCCAACCTCACCGTCGTCAACGCCGCATTCAACCTGGCCATCTTCCCCGCGTCCCCGCCCACGCCCTCAAACAACGCCTCCACCCCGCCCCCCAGCCCCACCTCCCCCGCCGTCTTCGCGCTGCGCCGGTCCAGAAACGGCGCCGCCCGCGGCCACACGCCCTGCACCGCCGCGATGAACATGTCCGCCCCGACGTCGCCCAACCCCTTCACCTCCTTGAGCCGGCGCCGCAGCATCTTCTGCACCTCCGTCGCTGGCACGTCGCCACCGTCGTCGTCGTCGTCGTCGTCGTCGTCGAGACGCAACAGCCCGCTCGCGTCGCCCCCGTACCGCTCGTCCACCAGCGCCGCCATGTCGCCCAGCGCCGTCGCCGTCTTCTCGCGGTAGTGCGTGCAGCCGGCGTCGGTGAGGAGCTCGGTGCGGCGCTGCCACGTCGACGCGCGCAGCGTCGGCAGGTCGGCGAGGCCCGCGCCGACGAGCAGGCGGACGGCGCGCGCGGCCATGTCGTGCGAGATGCGCGTCGACGAGAGGAGGGCGTGGAAGAGGTGCGCGAGGATGGTGGGGGACGTGGGCTGCGAGGGCGAGGGGAGGAGGTCGTGGAAGGGGAGCGTGGCGGCGGGGTCGGCGGCGCCCGAGGCCGTGATGAGGCTGTCGATTTTGGACGAGAGGGGGGATGGTGCTGGTGGTGGTGGTGGTGGTGGTGGTGCCGGAGTGGTGTTGGTGTGTTGGTGTTTGTCCGATGCTGCCGAGTCTTTGCGCTTCTTGGCCCGGTTGGCGGCTGCGACGGACGCGCTGCTGTCTTTGCGGGGAGGAGTCGGCTTGCGCTTGCGTGAGGTGTTGGCCTGTTTGGACGGATGTTGCGGCTGGGATGAGGCCCTGGCCGCGCTGCTTTGAGCCGTCTCCTCTTTGGGTTCGGCTTTGGCTTTGGCTTTGGAGCGGGTGGTCACCATCGTAGCGGGTTGGCTCCAATTGGGGCAATCTGGTCAAGATTGGGTAAGCTGGATGTGGTGGTTCGACGTGGAGAAGGTGCGAGATGGTGGTCATTTCCAGTTGCTGCATCTGTGGTCAGCCTGACGTCATGGTCGCGAGGATCGATGCAAGCGTCCCTTCCCATGCGGCCGGGCGGGCTAAGAATATCGTTATAGCCTACCGAGCAGCCATTATGGACTAGACCTTCAAACAAGCCGCTGCTACCATGAGACTCTGGGGGTAGCGCTGCAGTAGCGCTGCCAGTCAACTACATGTATTCCTCAATTGTCCGTTGTAGGAGAAGCAATAACATCCCTGCTTCGCTGCAGCATACGCTAATCATGGCCCCTGATTCGCAGTGGGTAGAGGGAATTGATTCCGGTTGGTCATAAACATCCAAATAATAGCAGCAGGTGCGTGAAGACACCAGTAAGGTCAAGGCAGACAGCTGTAAGATTTATAATGCAGACGACCCCGCTTTTAGTCAGGCATCTCACCGTGCCGCACTGACTTTGCATGTCACTAAAGCAGCATCACGAAAGGTCGGGGCTACGACAGATAAATCCTACGGCCATCTCTGGCTGTCGAATCCTGAAACTTGGATATCAGGGCAAACTACATCTTCACATGACGGGCTAATCGCTAGAAACCACATGGTAATTGGAGCGGAGAGCAAGGGTGGTACGGCCCGCGGCAAGCCTTGCCAAACATGGTAGGCTTATGAGGCACGGCACCCATGACTTCCCAACTACGAGTACCAATCACCCCCATGAACCGTTCAAAGGACGAGTTTGTCAGCAAAGCTACGCCTCACGCGGGGAAAATCAAAACCCGATGTGCTCTCGCCAAAAAGAACTGCTTATCTGGCTCGCTTGAGCGGCTGTTCGCTTGTTCACCTGAAGGCAAATAAATCACAGAATCCACTCCACCGTCGTTCCTATGGGAGGAAGGAGAGTGTTGTTATAAACCTTCTCTGGAATGTTTCCTCGCGGGCACCCTTCGCTAAGAACATCCATCTCTGTGTCTCATCCACAACTCCGGTCATGGACAACCCCGCAGCTACATCCACGGCTGCGGGCAGCCCGCACACCAAGGAAGTGGAGCCTGCCACCGACGAACCCATCGGCATGCCCCTCCAAAACCTCGAAAAGGTGGTTACAGTCGCGACGAATTACTCCTCACCACGCCCCAACGACGAACCCATCCATTTGACCAAGACCTCACAACTGGGCATCACCGCACTCATCATACTAAGCAACCTGCTCCAGGTAGGCCGCCATTGATAAAGCCTCGGGATTTGAGAGCTGAAATGGATCAACCTTCCAGTTCATAACCATGTTCTCCACAGTAGCGGCCGGCTTCAAATTCAGCGAAATGCTCGGGCACGCCTCCGCGCCAGGACAATCCAACTGGATGGCCGCAGCCTACTCGTACGTGCACTCCACACCCGACCCTATCAGCACTCTTAAACACTCACAGCCCACCCCAGCCTCACTCAAAGCGCTTTCGTCCTCGTCAGCGGCCGTCTCGGCGCGGTATACGGCCACAAAAGAATGCTGCTGCTCGGCGGCGCCATCATCGTCGTCTTCTCGCTCATCAACGCCTTCTGCACGACCTACGAGTCGTTCATCACACTTCGGGGGCTGACGGGCATCGGCGGCGGGATATTGATGCCAAACGCCGTTGCGATGCTGACCATCATGGTACCGCCGGGGAGGATGCGCAACATCACACTTGCTGCGTTCGCGGCGTCGCCGCCGGTGGGTGCGATGGTCGGCGCGCTGCTGGCGGGCGCCTTTATCGAGAAGACGGAGTGGAAGTACTTTTTCATCTTCATGTAAGTTTTCGGAGTGCTCGCAACAGCCGGGGTGGGGCTGACAATGTATCCCGTTAATCAGCGCGCTCTTCGGCGCCGTCGTCTTCACCGCGCTGGCGCTCATCATCCCCGCCGAGGAGGCCGTCGACAAGGACGGCAAGATCGACTGGATGGGCATCGTGCTCGGCGTGTGCGGCCTGGCGCTGTTCAACTTCGCCTGGAAGTGAGTCCCCCCCTCACCCACTTCCACCCCCCCCCCCCCCTTCTCCGCCCACACACACTAACCCACCACCACCAACCCAACAGCCAAGCCCCCTCCGTCGGCTGGCACACCCCCTACGTCATCGCCACCCTCCTCCTCTCCATCTTCTCCTTCCTCGCCTTCCTCCACTGGGAAGGCACCCGCGCCCCCTTCCCCATCATGCCCCTCGCCATCTTCGCGACCCCGACCTTCACGGCCCTCATCGCCGTCGTCCTGCTGACCTACATGGCCTTCGGCATCTCGCTCTGGTACATGGTCGCCTGGCAAGAACTGACGCGCCACTGGTCGGCGCTGGACCTCGCCGTGGGGTGGCTGCCGTTCGCATTCGGCGCGTGCCTCGCCGTCGGCGCCGCCGCGTGGCTGGCGCCGCGGCTGCCCGCGCGCTGGATCCTGGCGATCGGGATCGCCGCGTGCCTGGCGTCGAACGCGCTGCTCGCGACGATGCCGGCACGGCAGGCGTACTGGAAACAGGTCTTCCCCGCCACAGTGGCCGGCAGCGCGTGTCCGGATTTCGTCTACGTCGCGGCGCAGATCGTGGCGAGCGGCTGCGTCGGGAGGAGGGACCAGGGCGTCGCCGGGAGCTTGGTCGGGACCCTGAATCTGTACGGGATCAGTCTCGGGTTGGGCTTCGCGGGGACCGTCGAGGTCGAGGTGGTGAAGGGGGGGCAGGGGAGGAGCGAGGTCGATGGGTATCGCGCCGCGCTGCTGTTTGGGGCGGCGTTGGCGGCGGTGGCGTTGGTGGTGGATTTTGCGTTTGTAAGGGTGCCGAGGCATGATGGGGAGGGCTGGAAGGATGGAGAGGGCAGC
This sequence comes from Diplodia sapinea, assembly GCA_023087385.1. NCBI lineage: Eukaryota > Fungi > Ascomycota > Dothideomycetes > Botryosphaeriales > Botryosphaeriaceae > Diplodia > Diplodia sapinea. Next base: position 53,441 of record JAJMYO010000080.1, on the reverse strand, counting down.
TTTTTGGAGGGGGCGGATGCGGCTGCTGCTGAGACGAGAGAGGTGGAGGGGGGTGGTAATGGAAGCCGTGTGTGAAATTCGTAGGTTGGATTGATAGTGGTAGTTGAAGAAATGGGTTTTGCTCTAGATCCAGACGTATCTTGTGTGTATCTTGCGAGAAGGGAATGCGAGACTCAATCCAGGGCGCGACATACGCCGACACTTCCTATTTTGTTTCGCTAAGAAACAGTCCTGATCCACACATAAGCTTGATTATGGGGTTATCTTGATCAGAATATCATGGAAGACATTGTTAAAGGTGATACATTGCACAAAAAAAAAAAAAAGTCTATCGACAAACCGAAAATAGAAACGATTAGGCTCTAGTAAGACATAATGACTAAATAGTCTTTCTGAGTATGCTGCATACTCCGCACAGAAATATGAACCGAGAAGGTGAAGGTGAAAGGACAGGCTTTCAAAGGAACGCACACGAGACGGTAAAATATGAAGTAGTTGTATGACTGGGTCACAGTGAAACGGGTTGGCATGTAGAGGCTCATCACTCCCAATACACGAAGTCGGAATGTATGTTGTTCTGGGCCGCAGCAGTTCCGGATGCGCCAAATTGAACCGCTTGAGCGGGATGAGTTGAAGCCTGACATCCTTGAAGAAATGGACAGTTGCGTGATTATTCGGGCGCCGAGTCCTGGCATAGGGTGTTTGAAGGTGGCATGTAACCCTGGGACATCTCTTCTGCGTCTGGTAGGGCCGGGCCAGATTTTTCGTTTGATGGGATGTCTCCCATTCCTGGCGTGACAGCCTGATGCTTGACCCCTCGGCCTTCGCACAGATCCTCGTCGGCATTCCTCTTCAAGCCGGCAGATCGACCTTGTACATTCGGCTTCGTTGATCTGGATGATGCATCCCCGAGATCCAAGAGGGAAAGAGCCTGCCTTAGGAATGTAATTACTTCCCGGGGATTCTTTGCAAAATGGGGATGCTTCATGAGAACCGCCAGTTCTTCAGGAATAACGGGTAGTAAATTACCATCTTGCGAGGCTTCGGATCGATTGTTTCCACAACGATCCTCATGCTTTTGGAGTGCACCAGGATAGGTGTATTGTTTCTGGAATTTCTGGCAACGGATATCCTCCCTGGACCGCGTGCCGCCCTTAGGTTGCGACCGGGATCCGAGGTGGACAGTTTGCTGGGTTGAGCCACTTTGAGGCTGCTCGCATGAGCGACTTGGCATGGTAGTGGCTGTTCTAAACACTTCATTGCATGTTGAGAGAAGTAGAGAATCGAGGGCAAAGAAAACGCCGGTGGGTTTATGTTTCGAATTTGGAAATATTCCAGAAGATTGCAAGTTTCGAAGGGCCCACTTAGGGTCCCGCGCACGGGCTGCGTGAAACGTACGTGGCAAGCCCTCGTGACCGGGCTTGGAGGTGAATGACGACGGGTAGTGAAGTAACAGGGCGTTGGTAACGACACTCGTAAAAGGGGGGTGTATTGTTGTAGGAGGAACAGGGAGCGAGAAGCGCTAAGACCCTGCCTCGGCTAACTCTCGGCCATACCGAGGCGTCGGGTAAGCGATTGGCTGTCGAGATGGCGTCAGCGTTGGATGGCGCAAGAGATCGGGCGGCCCGGCGGCTGGCGGACCCTTATGTAGCTCTGTATGTCTTGCATCACTACCGCATAATTAGCCTACGAGAGGGTGCGCTGGCCCAAAACACTAGTTTGGTGGGCTAGTTATGCGATGTTAGCCGGCTAATCCGGGTCGTGGCTTGCGGCGTAGAACACCTCAGGTCTGCGCCGCGTCATTTCACTGATATTCCTTGGGACGCGCATCAGCAGCATTAGCTGCTTGAATGCTCCGATTCCACCAGAGGTCCCACCGCGAAAAGCTATCCGGCAGCGCTTGAGTGTTGCGCTGAGCGCTGGGTACGCATCCACAAGCCATTAGCGGTGGCGGTGCACGGTTCCATGCGCTGGGCGCGCGGGCCGCCGCCGGATCAGCCGCGGACAGGCGTTGAGTGGCGGGCCCTCGGGCAGCAGCGTGGAGGCTTGTTTCAAAGCACGTCTGGATGAGCCAGCGAATGGCGGCTGCAAGAGCTGAGGGGTGCGGCCACGTTGGCTAAGACTAGCGCCTAGGCATGACATCATTTTACCCCTCTGCCATGCGGCGTGGCCCTCGAACGAACAATAGACGGGAAATCGAAAAGAATGCCATTATGCTAGAGCGCGGTAAATCATTTGAAGTCCGCAAGTAGGCGGACACAATGGCGAGAGAAAGCTTCAGGCAGTAAAGATCACGACATGCGTAGCGGTGATCTCCTTGGCTGTTATGGCCCTCATTAATCGGGGCGCGCTCGCTGTATCGGTGGCGCAATATCTTCTCGCAAACGTATGAAGAATCGCTGGTTGCCGACATCTTGTGGCCTGTCTAACCTGACGCGCAGGAAACTTCACGGGGGGGCCGTCAGGAAGGAAGCAAGGTGTGATTTTAACACTCCAGATGTGGAGGACAATTTGGTTGAACATGATGATGGGCCTTCAGCTCACTTCTCGTGGTCGGCGCAGTGGGAAACCGAGAATTTTGTAGTGTACAACAAACAGCGAGACTCCGCTCCTTTCGCATAAATGCAAACCCGTGCCAGTGAGCTGCAGAGTGGTCGTACGTGCCTTCATTACTGCACTGCCATGGACCAAATATCCGACAAATCAATATCAAACAAATCCATGATATCAACGCCCAGCCCAGCCGAGTCCGTCGGTTCCGACACCATATCGTCCCCGAGAGAAAACACAAGCGGGTCGGTATACTCTAGCCCAGGCGGGTTGGGAAACCCGCTCTGATAATGTCCCGTATGCCGATGCTACAAGAGACAGACACGTCAGAGGCTTTACCATGTTGCAACATCACCAGACGGACACTCACCTCCTTCTGCGGCCCGTTCTCACTCATCTCCGGTTGCTCAGCACCCCTCATAACGCCAGTCATCTTCCACAGATCCTCCCCCACCGACCTCGGCGGCGTGGGCATCGCCGTCGGAGCGGCAGTTGGCCCCGCATTCGTCGAGACCCCTCCCATGGCCGCCATCGCCGCTACAGATCCGTACATCGGCTGTTGCTGCGCCGGCACCACACCCTTCATCTTCTGATACTGCTGCATCCGGAAATCCTGCACGTACTGACGAGCGATATGCGCGAACTCGGCCACCAGCGACGCGGGCAGCGTGCCGCTGCTGACGTACTCCAGATAGCTGAAGTGGCCGCCGGCGATGTCGAGGAGGGCGAGGTTGTTGTTGGTCTCGGGGTGGACGGGGTTATGGATGACGAAGTCGAAGAGGATGAACAGGGCGGAGAGGGGCATGAACACGAGGACCCTGGTATGTCGCGTCACGTCAGCCACCACCCGCAAGACATCGGAACCGGGGGCAGCAGCAGCAGCAGTAGCAGCCTTTCGTGCAGAAGAGGGAAGAGCGGGCGCGGGCAAGGAGGGGGCCACACAGAGAGAGAGAGAGAGAAAAAAAAAAAAAAAAAAAAAAAAAAAAAAAAAAAAAAAAAAAAAGAGACGGCCTGGTCACCACCACCACTCACCACACATGACTGAACGCCTCGACCTCGACGTGCTTGCTCAGCTCCAACACCCGCCTCGCCGTCCCCATCAGCTCCCTCTTCGCCTCCTGGTGCCGCGCCGCCTGCTCCTCCGTCGTCCGCGCCACGTGCAGCGTCCCCCGCGACAGCGCCAGCAAGACGCTGCAGTACAGGTACTGCGCGAACATGGCCACCGTCGTGGCGGGCGGCCCGGCGAAGCCGCGCACCCGGAACGCGCCGCCGGGGCGGAAAGGGTCCGGGATCGAGGCGCGCCACGACTCGAGTTCGCCGCGCAGCTCGTCGATGGTGGCGTAGTAGCCGGACGCGGACTTGCCGACGGCGCTGATGGCGAAGAGGTTGGCGTAGATGCGCGAGACGAGCCGCGAGTACCGGCTGAAGGCCTGCAGCCAGTCGAAGTTTTGGAACGCGGGCTCGGGGTGGCTGGGCGGCTGTGGGTGGTGGGGGGTGTGAGAAGAGGAGCTTGGAAAGGGAGGCGAGGGTGCGGGGGAGGGAAAGGAGCCGGGGGAAAAGAACGTACCGCAAAACCTATGTCGTGATCGTTGAGCAGCTGCGGTCGGTCAGTGTCGAGGCATGTGTGGGGGGAGAGGTGAGAAAGAAATGTCTCACTGATGTCTTGCCGGTGTAGAAGCATGTTGTTTTCTCCATGCAGTAGAGTACCCAAAAGGTGCGTTGGATGGCCGTGGAGCCGGATCCGGTGGCGCGATTGTAGCCGAGCGATTGGGCCATGCGGGCGGCTTGGGAGACGGTGATGGATTCCAGCTGCACACAAGATATATTGCGGGCGAAGACGGCCTGCGGACGCCCTTTAGAGGGAATCCTTCGCACATTTGAAAGAGTCTTACCATGGCTGTCAATGCTTGCACGGTGGTGAGGTTGGCACTGAAAATGAGCAGGTCCGGGCAGAGCGAGAGGGTGACTTCGAAATATTTCCATGCCTGGCCTTTGCCGGGCTCGAAGCTACCGCGGTCGTGGTACTGGGAGCCGATGGCAAGCACAGCGTGATAAAGAGCCGACCAACTCTTGTCGGTGACCAATTGGTGCGTGAGCTGTGGGCTGAAGGCGCGGTCTTCGAAGGGCTTCCTGTCAAGAAAAGGGTAAAGCGGATGGACTTGCTCAAAGTACGCTTGTCGGTATCAGCAAGTGTTCACATAATTAGCAGGCGAGCCGCTGACATTGGATGTATTTTACGGCATCGGCACCCCCGTCGGGTGAGATTGCAGTGTGAAGCCCTCGAACGGCAGACTGGCAGGGCACTTTGTCCACGCTCTTCATGCGGGCGCTGAGAATCGACTCAATCGTCTCGACCAACATGTCCAACTTGTGGTGACCAAGACGGGATGATAAAGAAGCCAGGCGCCTTTTGGAGAGAAAGGCCAAGCTGAGGTTGGTGCCGCCAGTGAGATCGGGCAGAGTCAAAGCAGTCGGTTCCGGGTAGCATGCCGACAAGGTCGGAGTCTGGCAATCCCAATCAGCGGAAACGGTCTTTGGGGAGTGGCGGCTGGCTTGCCTGGGACCGAGCCTGTAGTTGATCGCGATGATGTCGGACAGATGCCATGGGATCCTCGAGCAGTCCATCGATGTACAGTCGCGGGATCCGGGCCTGGCTTAGACAGTTCTCCGGGTCAAGCAGTTGCGGTTGGGCGGGGTTGAGATGTGGGATCTCGTCGCTGCCGTGGTAGGAGCGAGGAGTTGCTCCATCTCTTTCCCCCAACGATGGCACAGATAGCGGAGCTGTGCTTGGCGAAGGGGTGATGGCTGTCATTGGCGCAGGGGAAGATGACGTATGATGGACCATGTGCAGCGGGCTGAAACCGGGTTCCAAGGCTGCGGAAGCTGCGAGCGCCCGCATCAGCTCCCGCGTGGCTCACGAGCGGCAATCATACCTCGCTGGAATTCCTCCTCTTTTTCGAGTCGAGTCTTTCTCCGTGGTTTCTTCCTTTCGCTCCAGCGGCAGTCCAAGGCACCCAGTGTCTTGCAAATGAAGGTCAGCGAGGCTGATGATCGACGGAACCTGTGGACATGCCCTGCACTGGTTGCATCTCTTAGATCCAGAATCCACTATAAAAGGTCAATGTCTTGTCAGAGTTCAAGCGACGAAGCACGAACCGGAACAGCGGACCTTGCGGGCTCGGCAACTGTCGCAAGCTTTCGCAAGGCTCCCTCGGAGGGTCAAGGGCGGTTGAGGCATGGCGGGCCAGCTCTAAACAGGCCTGTTTGCGGTGGATTCGGAGTTGAAGGGCGTCTGGGGCTGGAGAAAGACTCCGTGGCCTGCTTATTACCTGCTCTCCATTGCCGAAAGCCGGCACGCTAAACCGCTTTGGCTGGCCTCGGCTCCGACGACGCCCCTTATGAGTCTTACCACACCCCATCATGCCACTGAACAACTTCTTTCACATTCCTTCTACAGCCTTGCAGATGGCAAATTCCGTCGCCGGCATGTCTCCCGGCCAATTTCCAGGCCCAGTTCCACACTTTGGATGGCAATTCCCAGCCTGTTTCTACGCACTGACGTCAAAATCGTCCCCCAAAATCCGCAAGACCCTTCATCCCAAGCTCCGAAAAGTAGAAGATCTCGCTAGCGGGTGCGCCGAAAGGGGAAGAATTATTAACGTTAAGAAGCAAGTAATTACGTGTCCTGGGGGTATAAGTGTCCGTCCGCGCTCGCTCGTCGTGCACGCGCATCGTCTACAATCACGCACCTCCCCTCTCTCCCTCCCCTCTCCCTCCCCTCACGCAAACCGCTCCCCCGGCATCTCGTGCGTCCCGCCCCCTCCCTCCCCCGGCGTCCCCATCTTCGTCGGGCTCCCCCCCCGCGCATACCCCGGACTCCCCTCCGCCTCGAACACCTGATTCTCGGTATGCAGCTCATGCGACAACGGCGCACCGCCATCATCGCCGGCGACGCCGTGGTATTTCGGCTCCTGCTGCTGCTCGCCGGCCCACCGCGGCGCCGCGGCGCCGCCGCCGCCGCTCCGCTTCCTCCGCCGCCAGAAAAGCAGTCCGGCGGCGCCGGCGAGCGCGATGCCGCCGACGACGCAGCCGACGGCGATGCCCGCAATCGCCCCGGACGAAAGCGATGATGATGACGATGACGATGACGACGAGCTTCCCGACGCCGACGCCGCGGCGGCACTGGCAGAGGAGGCGGAGGCCGAAGCCTCGGCGGCGTTGGTGGGCGGGGCGGCGGAGGTGCTCGTCGCGGCGGCCGTGGCGGGAGAGGTTGTTGTTGTTGTTGTGGAAGGGAGGGCGGAGTAGTGCTCCTGGTTGTACAGCAGGGCCTCGGCGTCGGTCATGTTGTAGGTCGGGTTGCGCCACAGGCCCCAGCAGATGTTGATCTGGCCGGGGGTGCGGGTGCACTCGTCGGCCTTGGAGCAGCACCACTCGGCGCCGTTGGACGAGCAGTAGTTTTGCGAGTCGTCGGGCGTCGTCGCGTCGCCGCCTTTGCAGGCTTGGTCCCACGACCAGCATACTCTGTTTGGTCTGTTAGTGGGCCTGCTGGCGCTTGTGAGAGGGGCATCTGTGGTGGCACCGTACTTGTCAGGTGCCGAGCACGCCCATACCCGGTTCATGCCCTCGACGTAGGCGCAGAGATTGCCGTTGGTGGTCAGACCGGAGGCGTCGATCGAGGCGCCGTTGTAGACGCATTTGTCCTCGGTCGTGCTCAGGAAAAAGGTCGCGTTTACAGACATGGTGTGCTGCTGTACCCGCCTGGCCCGCGGTGTCACAGAGGAGAGAGAGAGAGGGGGAGATGCCAGGCAGCTCTTGAGAAAAGGGAACGCAAGTACTTACTGTAAATGCGGGAAAGGCCGGGGCTATGTCGACCGTGCGCGTTGGGGGCTGAAATCCTTCTTGACCCTCCTGCCGCATCCCGGCGGTAAATGACTCGGCGTGGGTTTGATACAGCTACAATGTGTCCTGCTTGGTGGCCGAAACTCCTCCTAAACCGAAGGCAACATGAGGCGTGTGTGATGTGAGAGCCGTGAAGTCCACTGAAGCTGATTGACCGAGCTCGGTAGCGGAACGGCAAGATCGGCTCGTGTAGATTAAGGCTCGCGCCACCAACAAGGTTAAAAAAAAAAAAGCTAAACCATCATTGGCCCACGTCATCCCGCTCTCCTTGAGCGCAACGAGATCGAACATTCAGGCCTACGGAAAGCGCCTTTCTACTGTATCGAGAATCTAGGGACGCCTATTGTGCATTTGGTTGTCTCGAAGCTGTGTGTCCTACTATGCACCTTCTTCGGTATGTTTGAGTTCGACAGCACACGGTAAATAGACGAATGTGGAATATGTCCCAAAAGGGTTTAGCGCGTATATTGGTAGTGCCACGTAGATAGCTCTCTCTGCCCTCAGACCCTACGAGGAGCAATCCATCCAGTTCATGAGTTCAAACACCAGTAACTGAATTATTATGGAAAATTTGGTTCGTTCCATGCAAATGCAGTGTAGAGTGAACATGGACCGTCACCGTCAGTCCAGGCACAGTGTGCCAACCCGGCGACGAGGCCCGCCTTCCGATTGGCTACAATTGAGCAAAGATGCGTTCACCGTCGCTACTCGTCAGCCAGCTCAGACTCGCTCGCAGCCTTCCCATCCGCCAAAGTACGCGTCACGGCGCCGCCGCAGCGTGAAGGTTCTAGAGCAAGAGAATCGACAGCGACTTCGTAGAGCTGTCGCTGTTGTGAGGCCCGGACATGCGTTCATATCCTGGGGTTGGCGAAGGCTGTGCGTGGTAGATGAGGCTGACGGGTGTGCGCAGCTCAGCCCCCCAGTGTAACAATAAAGCTGCTCCACGTCAGCGTCCCCGCCTTGCGCAAAACCTCGTTCTCCTGCCTTCCCGACACTAAGCAGCCTTCACACCAGAGACTCATACCATAGCCTCTTCTGCTCAGAGCACCGTTGCCTCCACATTTTGCTTCTTGCGGGCCCGTCTCCAGCGCATCGTTAAACCTCCGCCACCTCAACCTCACTTTGCGCAAGACTTTGATCCGCTGTCTTTGCGCCACGCCGTCTATTTCGAATCAGACACGCCGCTCATGGCTTTATCACCTATGACCATGGCCAAATATTCTCCATATCGCGGTCAGCAGCTTGCCAGCGAAGAGACACGCCTCCTCACCATCGCTTCAACTGAATCGGGCCTGGCGCTTTCAACCGAACCACACAAGGTCACCGAAGACCTGAAGTTCGACGCAGTCTCGTACGTCTGGGGCACTGCACCCGCCACCGTCGAGATTACATGCAACGGGAAGCCTTTCCTCGTCACGCCGACCGCGCACGAAATGCTCGTGCACCTACACCGTTTCAGGCCCTCACCGCAGCGTCCGCTGTGGATCGACGCCATCTGCATCAACCAGGGCGACGCGGATGAGAAAGCTATCCAGGTTCCTTTCATGAGCCGTATCTTCTCGCGAGCGGCGCAAGTCATCATCTGGATGGGTCCGTCCACCCCTGGCACGGAAGTTTTCATGGCCGAGTTGCCCAGCGTTTCGAGGATGGCCGAGGACTGGATACCTACAGGAACAGAGATCTCCGTCCTACGGCTTACGGATGGCTGGCCGCGGTTTGAAGATCCATTCTGGGCGGGATGCTTCCACCTGGCTTCCAGAGAGTGGTTCTGGCGCCTGTGGACATTCCAGGAAGCCGTCCTTGCGCGAAAAGCGGTTGTACTTTCTGGAGCATCCTGGATTGATCTGGATATCTTCGTTGACTTCGCGGTCAGCGGTAAATTTGGTACAACACCGTATTTTCCTCCAGATCCCCCGCAAGTTGATCGGCTTGCATGGAATGAAATCTCTGCGATTAGCAACTACCGAAAGTGGATCATCAACCAGGGCGTATCCGTGCACGCTATCTATATCCCATATCTCTTACAAAATATGCGTGATAGGCACGTGAAAGAGCAAGTAGACCGGGTTTGGGCAATTGCCGGGTTGTTTGAGGAAGACGTACAAAACGAATTGGCTCCAAAAATTGACTATAGCCTTGAAGCCCGTGAGGAGTACTTCAAAACTTTCATCGATCTTGCGAAGGTTGTCCTTTCGAGATCAGGAGGATTGAGTTTACTGTACATGCCTCCTTCGCTTGGACCAAAAAATGACTCTCTGCCGTCATGGTGCCCAGACTTTGCAGGTCAGTCGGCTTGCTCGCTGCAGATAGCCGGGCTTTGGAACGCGCAGGTCAGCCACTCTAACCAAAGAGACGCCATTCTACTCTGCGAAGAAGATGACGACGATGAGGATAGGAGCTGGCGAAGACTCTCTACAGTTCAAAACCATAGCCGTCGATGCATTTGGACTTTGGAAACGGACAATCTCTTGCGTGTTCGTGGCTTCTGCGTAGACACGGTATCTGAAGTCATAGAAGACTCAAGACTTCTCGGCGAGACTGATTTCAGGATGAGAACAAATTGGGAAAGATATACGAGCCAGAACCCTTCTTATGTCGCTGCTATGAGCTGGGAGTCACGGAGCCTGGCATTAGCACGACATGTCCTTTATGGAGCTGATAAAACAACATCGACTGTTCCTTCGGAGTACCTCATGGCGATTTTATCGGACGCTCGCATCTCCGAGAATGCCGCAACCGCATACACCGACGCAATGTCCGTATTCAAAAGCGAAGATCCAAAGTCCCATCATTCAAATCTTGAGAATTCCCGGCGAGCGCGTGCCAGCATGTTTCGAACGCGTATGGCAGCATTATCTGGGCACACGTTCTTCAGCACCACAGGTGGCCGCATTGGAATCGCAACGCCAGGATGTAAACCTGGAGACAAAGTTTGTGTCTTCTATGGTGAGCACCCGCTATACGTCTTGCGTTGGCCTGGATGCGGCGAAAGCGACAACGTCAGCCCTGGAGGTGCGGTCGTCGAATTCATATGTGTTGCGTTTGCTCCTCATCTCATGGATCAACATACATCTGACGATGCTCGCCTTGCAGAGGATGAGATCTACGTTATAGGATGATCGGTCTGTTTTGTTCGTATGGAGCAGGGACAATTTCAGTTTCGCTGTTCTCCTTGATCGTTTTCCAATACCATTTCACGGGCGGCCAGAGAGACAGGGATACGTTCAAGGTTTTTTTGGTTGTGCAAAAGTCTGAATTCGATCTAAAGTTTTTGATGTGTTAAATTCTACGTTTTAAAATGTCGTTTTCCTGTCACTGCCATATCAAATCCTGCTATAGACGGTGTTGATGCCGCCAGTGATGACCGTTTTGTAGACCATGTAGTCATCACAACCGTACTTGCTTCCCTCCCTTCCACAGCCCGACTGTTTGACGCCGCCAAACTTGCAACCAAATTAGCACCACTGGTCAAAAGCAGGACGAAAGTGTGTGTAGGGGAAAGAACTCACGGTGCGGCGGGATCAGATATCACACCCGTGTTAACCGCCACCATGCCAAAGTCCAACCTCTCTGATACGATGATGCCTCGCCAGGTCCGACGATAGGACGTACGACACGAGGCCAACATCAACGCTATTCGCGCGATCCACAACCTCATCTTCCGTCTCAAACTTGTTGAGCGCAGCAAGCGGGCCGAACGTCCGCAGAACGGTCAACTCGAAGAAGTTGCGCCCAAGATCGGGCAAGCGATTGCCACCAATTAAGACCTTCGCGCGCCTACCAACAGCATCCCGCACATGCTCCTCCGTCTTCGCCACGCACGTCGTCAGCGGCCCGTGGGTCATGCCCTTATCGGCGCCGTTGCCGATCTTAAACCGCCTCACCTCCTCGACCAACTTCCAGCAAACGTGGCGGCGGCGAGGGAGGCCATCATGTGGGAGCCGAAGAACGTGCCCAGATCCCACCGCCCGCTCGGGAAGACGGCGTAGCCGTAGAAGACCTCGATGAAGGCGATTCACACGAGCGTGATCCACGCGCCGGCGGGATTGAACCAGCCGCGGTAGGTCAGGGCAGCGCGGTCGAAGCCTTGGGCTTTGAGGGCGCGGTGGAAGAAGATGTAGTTGACGCAGATGACGATGTAGGTGACGAGAGTGCCGCCGGTGATGAGGTTCGTGAGCCTGCCACCTTCCCGTAAGCACCAGGGTCGTCGGGGAATGGAGCGAGACGAGAACGGCATGGGGAGGAGGGCCAAGGGACTGACCAGGTCAACACCTGCGCGCTGCTCTGGCTGAGCTTTATATACGACAGACACGCCCGTCTTCGTCGTCTTTAGGAGGAGCCGGGGCGCATGCCCCTTGGACGCCAGCCCGTGCTGGCCGCGGCACGTGGCGTACACGTAGCAGTTGCCGGCCGAGTAGACGCTGGTGACGAGCAGCGCGTTGAGCCATGTGCGGCAGCACCTCGATGCCCGCGTTGCTCATGGCGATGACGAACGGCGACGAGCCGCCGGGGCTGGTCTCGCCCTCCCCCAGGACGACCGTCAGGGATGATACCGACGCAGAGCGCGCCCAGCACGAAGAAGAGACCGAATCGCTCAGTATACCCACTTGAAGGCTACCCGGAGCGTCTTGCGTGGCAGTTGCACTTCGCCGGCACATGTGACGAGGTACTCCGGACCGACGATGACGAAAGCAGCCTGCCACAGCGCGGGGAGGAAACCCTGGAATCGGCCCAGGCCGCCCGTGGAGATGTACTCGACGAAAGGATCCCGTGGAGGAGACGCGGTTACCGTTGTGGGGCCCACGTAGACGCGTGGTCGTTTATCATACCGGTTTGCTCCAGTTCGAGAACCCGTAGGCATTTTTCTGCGGGTGGTGCGGGAAACAAGGCGGTGGTGGCGCAGTTTGCTGCCACGTCGTTGTCGTCGTCGTCGTATCCTTCGGTGGTCGGGCCCGCGGCCGATGATGCAGAGCTGTTTGATCGTCTGGCATCTCGTCTTGCGAGCTCTTGTCGCTGGCGGAGCAGTTGGGCGAGCATGATTTGCTTTCCTGTAGCCTTATTGATACGTTTCCTAGTGATGGGAGGGGAGTGGCGGGGCGGGATTGTTGCGATTAGAGCGTCATCATCGTTGGGTATGATGCAAGCAGGCATAAGTGCTGCCTCTTTCAATTGCGTAGGAAGCTATCAGATCTTCAGAACTGCAGACCATTGACTTGCCTTGGCAAAGCTCTGCTAAAAACCTCGCAACTACGACAGCGCTTGTACTGGATACAGGTTGTGTTATGGAGATAATGTATATGTACTATATACGCCGATCAATACAGGTACGCTTCTACATTTAAGGAGATTCTAACTTGATCGAGTGGGCAAGATTAATATTATAGGTAGAAAGATGGCGTCTGTTATTTCTTTCGTTGTCACTCGAGTACACTTGTAAGTCTTTTACGGATATGCGTGGAGAGAATCGAGTATGAAGGACTAAAATCAATGATTTATTCCAGCCAATAAAAAGAATGAAACTTGAATAACAAGGCTAAATATCAACAAATCATTTCATCATTAGCTGTTTCAATCCGCTCTCGCAATTGTCATCAACTACGTAGATCTCCTCCAACATGGCATCAATAAAGCCCTTCTGCTCCGTCAACCACGCGCGCGTACCCTCGATGTCAAACGGCCGCTTGGCCAGCTCGCGGCGGCGTTCGGCCCTTTGCCTGTCCCGGATGCGCTCCTCCAGAATCTGCAGCCTGTACTCGGTGTACTGGCTGTAGATGGTCGACAGATCGCTGGTGCCGCGCACGCCCGTGAGCACCGACTCGTCCTTCACCAGCGGGTTCTTCGGCCGGAACGACGTCACCATTGTGATGCGCTCGCGCCCTCCGAAAGCCTTCAGCGCCTGGTGCTCGATGTACCGGCCCTGTAGGACGACGGCGGTTCCCTGGCGAGACAGTGCGTTAGTATCACGACCGATGCTGTATAGAAGGGGAAAATCTCACCATGGCCGGCCCCCGCACCTTCATCACTTCGCCCGTCGCCGTCCGCAGCGCCGTCTCGCCGCCGATCATGCCGGTGCAGTCGGACGGCATCGTCACGCACACGAAGGGGTAGCTGTCGTAGTGCCACGCCACCGCCGGCACGTCTTCGCCCGCGAACTTTTGCTTCTGCCCCACCCCGGCCATGTCGGTGTCGTGCGCGTCGCCGATCGAGATGTTCACGTTGCCCACGTCGAAGTCCAGCACCGGGACGAGCTCGATGCCCGCGACTTGCGAGATCTTGGCGGGAACGGCTCCGACACGGCGTTGGGAGAGATGCCGTTGCCCTCCAGCCCGATCTCCTCCGTTGTGTAGATCTTCTCCGGCGCCCGGAATACGAGGTGCTTCGAGTGGTCGAAAGACTCTCGCTTCTCGACGCGGGCGCCATCGATCAGGGATTTAGGTAGCTCGTTGGTTGGGCGGGTGGCTCGCTTGGTTGCTGGGCCGGTAACCTTGGGCGGGTGCCGGGGCTGGGATTGGGGCATTCTCGTAGATGGCGCTGGGCATTTTGGACTTGGTGAAGCGTGAGGAGTAGAGTAAGATGGCTGTCTGTGTGTGAGATCTGATCGCACAGTTCCTGATGCTTTGTGATGAGCGTCGGTTGAAGCCATGAAGATTCCATATTAAATATTGGCTATCTTCTATGAAGACGGATACCGCATTTAGCTCTGGACTGCTCGTCTCCCTTTCCCAAGCCACACGAAGCTCGTGGTTAAACGATAAGGCCCGATACCCCGCGAATCGACCAATGCCTTAGCATATGAATGAAGGGAGATAGCAGAGCAAAGCGGATATCGGAACGTACCTTTGGGAATGCGACTCGCTGCCAGGGCCGACAATGACATAGTGAACCGCAGAATTGCCTAAAAGGGTTATCGAGTCCATTCAATCGAGATATCCGAGGGGACATGATAACAGATCGCGGTAACCCGTTTCCGCTGCTCGGAAGCCACCCGAGGCTCCCGATCCCTGCTCTGCGGTCAGCCCGAGTGTGCCACTCGATTGCATTTAGATACGCATATTTCTGCAAAGGATAAGCTTCTCGGAAGGTTATTCAAGGTCATCGGACGGCTTTACCACTGTGAAACGCAGAGGCGTATGTTCGACGACAACAGAACAAACCAAAGCAGATGCAAGTGAACCTTGAGTCTACATACAACAAAACTTGAGATAGCGTGCAGGACTTCTAAAAGGATCACAGGGTCACTCATTCTCACGAAATATTGCCAGACATCTACATTGGGTCAGCAATAAAATCTTCCACTGGCGCTTTTATCACACAAGCGGCAGTAGGGAGTAGGAACCGGTAGTTGACAATAACCATGTACGAATTTTTTTCAATGGTCTACTGTAACGTGCGCATGTCCGCTGGCGGCATATGAGGCTTGCGAAATGCATAGTACCTTCAATCAGAACACGTCATCTTTGGATCACATTCACAGGTTGTGGCCATGGCTGCATGACTCGGCCGCTTAGATTTCACACATGCCAGCTTCTTTGAAGAACACCCAGCTCAATCACGTTGGCTGTAGAGTCAGTGAGTTGCTTAACAGCATCGTCTTGCACTTCTTTTTGCTGCCATAACATGCTTTGTTACACAAGTCAAGCGTAAGCATCATTGTTGCTGCCCCCTTAGACTTAGAGCAACAACATATCAATGTCTATGCATACCAAAAGGACAGTTCACAAAGGAACGGCAAAGTAGGGCGGATGCCAGAGCGTGGAGAATATCGATGCCAATAGTGAATATAAACAACCGTTCTCGAGGCTGTTTCCAGCACACCAAAACAACATCCAAGGCCTTCAGTTTTCCGGGCTACCGCCGACGCAGGCCAAGAGTACTGACAAGGTAATTTGCTGAGGAGGAAGCGGAACCTGCTTGCACATCAAGGCGAACCATACGGAAATTGCAATTTGGACAAGATGTCGGCGGAATTCATTGGTTTCTTCGATGTGATCATTAATCGTTTGGTCAGGGGTTTCGTGGGTATGCTCAAGCGTTTCGAGTGTGAGAAAAATTCTGACCGGATGCAGATAAGAAGAAAAGGGGTGAAGATTTCTTGAGCATCCAGCCCCCGGCTGGATTCATGTCTAACATCACCGATACACAAGTATTGAACGCTGCGGGCCTGATGAGTGTGGAGGAGACAAAGGAAATGGTCCACGCAAAACGAGCCACTGCTCACGAAAGCGGTCAGGGATCATTCATGCTTACCATGTCCTCGATACTGGAACACGATGTGTTCAAAAAATGGTTTCAAAGCGCCGGCTCGGATACCATCATTATCGTATGCGAGCCCAAGCCTACAAACCTTGCATTGACCTCCATGTTAGCAGAGCTGGCCAGCCACGGTACCGCGAATACCGAGTGGGCACGCTCGCTGACGTTCTTCTGCGGTCTGCATGACCGACGTTCCGAAGGGGATGATGCCCTCTGGGTTATGTTCAAGTCTTTCATCGCCCAGCTAGTCGCCGAAAAGGCCGACGTGCCAGGAATACTGGGGAACTTTACCGCGGAAGATTTGGGAACACTCAACACCGGTTCGACCAAGGACATTTGCGACCTGTTCGTTAAGGTGGTCAAGAATGTGCGTGCGGGGACCATTTTCTGCATCATCGACTCGATCGGGAACCTCCAGGGCGCTGACGGTGGCCATTGCGGATACGTTATGGCGGCACTTGACGCTCTCGTGCATGATACAGCTTTAGAGAAGTCACGGAGACACTCTCAACTTGTCTTCAAGTTGCTGGTGACGGCCTCTGGAACCGGCCACAAAGGAAACTTGGATATTTGGTTTCCACGTGAACCAGTTTTGAATATTGCCAAGGATAGTAGATACAAGGATGGTCATAGGGTAACTTCACAATAGAGAAGGGTCTGGTTCCTCTGTTACCGGATAAGCGGCTCTTCACGGGGCTGGATGAGGCCCCGACATACACCTTGCTCTCCCTCGATACGAATTCAAATTGCTCTGACTGGCTAGAGAACAAGACACGGGGAGCTTGTGGAGGGAGGAAGGGGGAGATTGTTGAGAATAGTTGGCGGGAAATGATGTTCTCTTTCTCATTTGGCAGGGCAAATTGATACCTGCGACTACCAAGCAGCCAGCCTGAAGTCGCCTGCATTTGAAAATACTCGACTTTTGTGAACATAAAGCAGACCTGCTCATTGTGATGTCTGCCTCTAGTTCTTCCAACAATAACCGGAATTGCTCCCACAAGCAGCCGTGGACAGCCACAGCATCTCACCTCCTCACCGGGGTAAGCTTCACCATCAAAGGGTGCTTCTTCCACACGAAGTAGATCTTCTGATCAAGCCAGTCCTCCTGCCCCGAAACAAGCTCCATGTCGAAATTCCACAGCACCGACGCCAGAATCAACCGCATCTCCACGTACGCAAGACTGTCGAGACGTTAGCAACCTCCATCACACGCACACACACACACACACACACACACACACCACCACCACCACCGATACCGAAGGGGTAACCAAGGAAGAAAAACTCCACTCACTTGCGCCCAATGCAATTCCGCGGCCCAACCGAAAACGGCTGCAGCGCATCCCGCCGATCGCCCTCCCACTTGGCGTCGCCGCCCGCCAAAAACCGCTCGGGCGCAAACGTCTCGGGCTCGACGAAGTTGTCGGCGCTGCGGAACTGGGCGTACTGATGGATCCCGACGGACGTGCCGCCGGGCACCCACGCGCCGGCCACGGTGGTCCCGCCGGGCGGCGTCACGCGGGCCAGGTTGTTGGCGGCGGGCGGGTACATGCGCAGGGCCTCGTCGAAGAAGGCGAGCAGGTACTCCAGGTCGTTGGTGCTGGCCAGGTCGATCTCCGCCTGCGACGCGTAGCGGCCGCGGATCTCGCGCGTCAGCCGCCCGTACACGCGCGGGTTGGTCAGCAGGTGGAAGGTGCCGCCCGCGAGCAGCGTCGCCGTCGTCTCGCTGCCGGCGATGACCAGGATCGGCGCCTGCGCCTGCACGTCGCCCATGGCCAGCTTGCCGCTGCGCTCCGCCCCCAGCAGGTGCGTCATGAAGTCCGTGTACGCCGGGGCGCTCGCCGTGCGCCGCAGCACCAGCTCGTCCGTCATGCGGTACAGCTTGAGCCGCTGGGCGCGCACGCGCGCCGGGATGACGTTCTCGACCAGCGCGGCCAGGCCCGGGCTGACCCGCTTGAACGCGCTCATCATCGAGCTGAACTGGATCACGGAGAAGATGAACTCGACCCAGGGGTGGTACTGCGAGTTCTGCAGGCAGCCGAACGACTCGGCGAAGGCGAGGTGGCCGATCATGTCGAATGTCGTGAACTGGGACGCTGGGTCAGTGGGGGGCGGCGGGACGCGGGCGGTGGTGGCTCACGTTGTACCACCGCACAATGTCGGTGCCCTTGGGGTCGGCCTCTTTGGCCACCTCGCGCAGCCGCTCGACCAAGAGGTCGATGTAGTGCCTGATGACGGGCTCCTGGTCCTTCATGGCTTTCTCGGAGAAGGCGTGGGACAGCAGCCTGCGCAGCTTGGAGTGCCGCTCTCTGTCGGCCGTGATGATGTTCGGATACGTCGTGTCCGGGTCGTTCTCGCGGCTCGGGTGCTTCGCGTTCTCCGGCACCCCATTGCGGTGGCCGTAGACGTCCTTCCATGCCTCGGCGTTGGTGTAGACGAGCTCGTCCGGCGCGATGCGCACCACCGGGCCGTACTTTTGGTGCAGCTCGTGCACCAGGAAGGTGATTGTGCCCTTGTATACGTGGTACTGCGACCAGAAGATGGTGGCTCTGGCATACCATGGGCCTGGATACGCTCGGAGCGGGTGGAGGAAGAGGTTGTAGATGATCCTGGATAGCGCGAGAAGGATTCCAAGACCACCCACGAGAACAAGCGCCCAAGGCATGTCTAAGGAGCTGTTGGAAAGCATCGAGAACAAAGCTGCGACGTGCATACGCCGAGCAGGCAATGGTGTGTGGAGATTATATCACTGCGACATGTGAATTCGCGTCAGTCATATTTCTGGATGCAGGGGCAAGAGATCGGCACTGCGTGTCTCGGTCTTGGAACGCGCATGGTGTAACAAACCGATGACGCGCAGCCGGCTGACGGACCTTGACCCATCCGCTGCAGCTCATACATAAGTCACCTTGAATACGCCGAATCACTGCGGAGAGTTTGGCAGCTGTGGAGAGTACAAATAAGCACCGTAAGCATGAAACCTGCTCATAAGCAACACGCGTTTCCTGCTTGACTTCCAACTTCCCTGATTCTCGCCGGTAGAGCTTACCTCTCACCGCATCATGAGAAGCGTTTCCTGCCTGGCTTCCAACTTTCCTGATTCTCGCCGATACAGCTTACGTTTCACCGCATCATGAGAAGCGTTTCTGGACGTCATTGAAACTCCGGCATTGCACCCGAAGTCCGAAAAGCCGCTCAACGGACGAATGTATGACGTGGCCTGCGGAAATACCTGTCGGTCGCGGTCCAAGCAGCTACAACGTCAGGCAAGAAAGCATCTTTTTGAAATTACCACGGACGGACAGTCAAGGGGGCAAGTCACCCCATTCGTTAGCCGTAAATGGTAGAAACGTGTCGATCGAAGACCGTCATTCCCAAGTACTTTCGCTCCCGTGAAGACTCCTAATGCTCTCAGACAGAAAGTTTGAGTCGGAGAAACCGAAAGGAGTCTGCTGTAACGCCGGCGGTGCTGACCGAAGAAGATGCGGGTACTTTCAACTTTGTTGGAGAGGTTGTTTGAAGCAGGGATGGAAGGGATGCAGTCGAAATTCGTCCGCGGATCAGCATCACGCTGGGACATACAACATTGAAGAGAGCAATCAAGACAGCTTGGCAAGCGGTGCGAGCAGGAGTATTGACGTTGGAGGAAGCGCCTGAGGCAGCCTCGGTACCTACCCGACGATCACGTGGTAGTGCAACCCCACAGTAAGCTTGCACAGCCCAAGCTTCAACAAGCATCGGAGATGCGGAGACGACAAAGGGACCCAAGGACAGATGATAGCGTCGCTACCGGTTTCCAGTATGCATCATCTATGCGATTTGGTTGGAAGACCCGTGGAGTCAGGGCATCGGTGTTTTCGACATGACGCAGCTGAGTTGGAGCGATGGCTTCGATGCGGACGCGGCGGCGTACGAGAGCCCGGACAGGGTGAAGAGTTGGTATGGCGACAGGAATGGCGGGGATGTGGCGTAGGCGAATGGGAAGGTTGAGGCGCTGTTTGCGGCGACGAATGGGAATGGTGGTGGCGAAGGGGGTGGCGGCGGTAGTTGGAGGGGTGACAGGCGGTCAAAGGAGACGTCGTCCAACCATAGCGGTGATATCGTGGATGGCGTTGTTGGCGGCGCTGCTGGTCTGGCGCTGATTGCTGGGGCCGCGTGGTTCCTCGTGCGGAAGCTGCTGCGGGTACGGATGAGAAAAGGTTAATGCGGGTGCTGGAGGTGAATATGCGTACCAGAAAGCGCCGCCGTATGAGGCGCCAGCTCACGCGGCGGCTAGGCAAGGAGCGCAGGAACGTCCGAAGAAGGTATTGGGGTTGCCGGCGGGGGGTGGGAATGAGTTGCGACACGCTGACTATGAAAAGGAATATGCACTTGATATAAATACTTAGCACCATTGTGGAAGTACAGTCCAAAGCCGACTCTCTACTCCAGGTACCGTAAACACCGACTGGAAAACAATAAATCATGGATGCGCCTCCTTTTCCTTCTCCACCTCCTCCAACTCATCCTGAAACATTCTTTCAAATTTGTCGAAAGCTCCCGTACCCTTTTGCAATATCGTCCTCATCTCTTTGTCGACGTAGTCCAGCAACAGCTCTTTCATTGCTCCATAGCTACGCTCGTGGGTCCAGGGTGGGAAGCAAATTATTGCAGCATTTGCGTCCGCACCGTTGTCGAGGAGAATCCGGGCAGCTTCTCCCTTCTCGGATCGAAGTGCAGCAGGGAGAGGTTTGCAATATGGGTGTATATGGCCGGACGGACCCTGTACTTTCGCTCCTTTGCCAACAAGTAGTTTTGCGATATCTGAATGACCCTTTGATGCGGCCGCTGAAAGGGCTGTGCCATAGTAAAGCCCTCGAGGGCCTGTGGAGTCCAGATCTGCCCCTCGCGCAAGGAGCGTCTCGGCGAAACCAATGTTGCCATGGCTGGAGGCAAAGAAAAGCGCGAGGCTTGTATGATCCAGCCCGTCGTTGACATCGGCACCATGCTCAAGAAGGAGCTGAAGGGCTCTAGCGTTGTTCAAAGTGACTGCAAGGCTGATCGGTGTATCCCCCGTCGTTGACCACCGGTCGAAATCATCTTCCAGAGGACGTGCAGGCTTCGGATGCTTGAGCTGCTCGTTCGGGTCTGCCCCTGCGTCAAGCAGCCTTTGTATGACCTGATCCTTGGCTTTGGTGATGGCTATTGTCAGCGCAGTTCTGCCATCCGCTTGCACTTTGCTGAGCGTAGCTTGCCGCGTCTCTTTGAGAGACCCCTCACTCTCAATGACAAGATGCCTCAAAGCCGGATAGTCGTTCTCAATGGCCACACAAAGGGTAGAGCTTGCGTCGGAAGGATTTTGGATCTCAAGCCTTGCGCCGTGTTCCAGGAAGTATTCAACAACACTGTAGTGTCTTTCCGAGAATGCTTCCTTCACAGCGCCATCCAGTACATCTGCGTGAGCTTTTGCATCAATTCCCTGGCTGACCAACAGCTTTACAACCGCTTCGTGCCCCGCTTTCGAGGCAGCATGAAGCGCGTGATGGAGCATGGGTTGGTCAACCCCGCGATCCAGAAGCAGCTTCACTACACCCGCCTGTCCACTCTCCGAAGCGACATAGAAAGCATTGCCTGGTTTTGCTGGGTTGGCGCCGTGATGCAGCAGCAACCGGACTGTGTTTTCGTCTCCCTTTCCGGAAGCAGCGCAAATGGCGCTTCTCAGCTGTCCCGTCTCAACGTTGACGTCCGCTCCGCGATCGAGTAACAATTTGATCATGCTTTCAATCCCTGCACCTGCCGCAACGTAGAGAGCATTGCCTTCGTAAGCTCTCAGTGTGTTGATATCTGCGTTGGAGTCCAACAAGGCCGTGACCATGTCATGGTTACCTCGTCTCACGGCTTCGACAATGGCATACCTTCCATGACGATCTGGACAATCAAGTGACAGATCAATTTTGCTTCCTACTCTTAAAAGCCTCCGAAAAAGGTCAAGATCCTCTTCATCCACGGCGTAGAACAGGCTACGCTGGCTGTCTGGTAAGGCTTCTCTAGCCCGGTTCCTCTGAAATCTTTGGTCGACATTGAACATGTCGGGCGGTGTCCCGAGTAAAGATTCGGCTTCGAAGCCCGAAAAAAAGGAAGAGGGGTCCTCTCGTAGACCTTCCATCCTCCATCTAGGCGATGACATTGCTATCTCGGAGAATATGGCATTGGCTGGTGTCATGTAACCCAGGCCGAGTTCTGGACGCGCCTGAACAAGTACACCATACAAGTCCCCAGTGTTGAAGTCAATAACCCATGATCCGGAGTCTCCTGGGACTAAATGGTATGAAGTTAGTAAGGCATAATTTGATGGCTTAAACATGACGGAGGGACTAACGGAATTTCCCAGTGTGCAATTGGATCTTCCACAATTGTTCGATTTTAGTACCAGCTTTCTTCTTTCCATCATGAACGCGGTCTTTGCCGATCGAATCATTCTTTTTGCGGGTAAGCCTCCGCCATGCAGGAATTGAGAACACCTGGACAAATCGGAGACCACGATGACGCCTTCGGTTTGACTTGTGCGATAGGTCGAAGTACGGGTCCAGGTTGAGCCCCGCTCCTGAGGCAGACAGTGCGCCGCGTCTTGTGGCTACCAAAACAGGGCCACTTGGAGGCTTCTGGGCCACTCGGATTGGGAAGAGTGACTCTCCTTCGCCATATCGAATCTCGTTGATACCCCGGTCAAACGCAGTGGGCTGAGAAGTAGATGAGGAAGATTTCGGCTCCGTGGGTTTCACAAGCGCCCAGTCCAAAGAGGAAGATGAAGCACAGTCGACTTCGATTTCCATATGAGCGTTTGTTTTGGTGTTGGGAGGGTCTTCTGGTCCGATAGCCATAGTTGCCATTCCTTTACTCTCCCCGATTCTCTTGAAATTGTGATTGTAGAGAACAACATTGGCATCTTCGCTGCCACTGGCTGGTGCGGGGCGTGAGAACACATGGTTGACCGTGAGCCCGGATATTTTTCCATCATTGGCCTGAATGACACCACCCAGCGTTGCGTAGCAGTCCGTAGAAGTGTTGTGAATTTCTACGCCACATGCATGGCGACCGAGTACCCCTTCTGCCGATAGAACAACATTCGAGTCTGACTCAACGCCGAAAAGTGGTCGTCGGTTTCCCTTTCCCAACGCAACCCACATTTCAAGCTGACAAAAATAAGCTAAAGCGTAACGGAGGGAAGGAACACTAAAGAAAACACACCTCTTCAAGTCTCTCACAGACCATCCTATCGCTTTTGAGTGCATTCAGTACGCGGTCTAGTACACGTTGGTTGGCGTGGAAAATGAACAGGAGAAAGTGAGGAGGTCCTTCACTATCAGCCAACGTGGCGTGGTAGTAGATGATTTCAGGTTGCTCATCAACACCACTACCTTTGAGTATAGTGGATCAGTCATTGAATAGCACATCCTTCACCAGAGGGTTCACACGGTCGTCTAAGAGGTTATTGCTCTCCTGGGGAATTGTCCAGAGGTTGAGTTCGCTAGAGTGTTGGTCGACACCTGGGGACTTCAAGGACAGCTGGATCCGGATCATTGGTGCATTGAAAATTTTGTGTACCTTGTAAGCGAACTGTGCGACCCATCCGGTGATTGTTTGGGGTTTTCTTGACCCCATGATTCGAAATGCCGTCATTTGTAGAGATAATGAAGGGATAACCAAATCTACAGCAGCGTAGAATTTTGTTTCGTGTCAGTTTCAGGCTACATGATCATGGACCAGGTATAATATAGCAATTGTTCTCGGATCGGCTGTCCTGAGGGGTCACGGGGCTTGGCCGAATGATTTCCCTCCAATGATTGATCTTGTAATCGCGAGGCGCAAGTCCAACGCTGGCCACGGAGGTGCATTACTGGATTCAGGCAATGTATGCGAGAATCGACTAGACAAGCGGGCGAATGAGTGACTTCTTGGTCGCATTCGAGGTGGGGTTCTTTGCGGTTTTCTTCTCCTTCTGCCACGTAGTGGCTGCAAGAGCGCCCCCCCCCCCCCCCTTGGCCCGCAGCTCAACATCCTGCCAGCAGCTCAACCGCATATACGCTAAATTATTGGACCACATCTGCCAGCGCACAATGTTCCAGCCTCCAGTATATTTCTTTCTTTCTTTCCTTTTGTTCTTTTTTTGCATATTGCAGGGTTTACGAGGCGCCCTTCGTGGACTTTACGATGCCCGGCCCTTCGTCCGGTCTGCCCGACTGGGATTGGCCCACGTCATAGAATCTCCTTCATGTCGTCAGAGAAGATGTAAACGATTTCAAGCATAAAAAAAGACTGATAGTCAGGATTTCTTCCTTCAGAACCAAATCAATCCTACAACTTTGCGACCGGCCT
Organism: Diplodia sapinea; assembly: GCA_023087385.1. Lineage (NCBI taxonomy): Eukaryota > Fungi > Ascomycota > Dothideomycetes > Botryosphaeriales > Botryosphaeriaceae > Diplodia > Diplodia sapinea. Next base: position 29,384 of record JAJMYO010000080.1, on the reverse strand, counting down.
TCAACTACGGAGATGGCTCCAGGAAATGATGCCATTATTCCCGTTGAAAAGGATCAGAATGATCCTCTCCATGATGATCTGTGCAGGCCAGCTACAGGAAAGTGCCTCTCTGAAGCCACACGTCGTGAAATTATCGGGCGGCTTTGGGGTACAATTGCCAGCACAGAGTCAATCGATCCGTTCGACGCGTACTTCAAGTAAGCAACCGGTCATTAAACGCCGAGAGTAAATACACTAATAATTGACTTTTAGATTTTTTGAGGACGTCATAGACAAGATCACAGACACAGATGAATTGGCAAATTTCACGATTCAGAACGTCTTGGACATCATTGACTTTCTGAAAGTTAACGTCGACATGGAGTACAGCCAGTTGCTCCAAGAATGCTCGCAGGCCAAGAACGTGAGCTGCACACCAAAAGCAATCAATCTCTGCTTGAAAGTTTGGCTTATGATGGATTCCGATAAACGAGGCGTCGAGCACGTCGGAAATGAGCTCGATCAATCATTATGGGCGGAAAACATGTCCCTGAAGCAAGCTCTCGCCACGGAATTCCCAATTAGTCCCTCCACAACAGATGCAGCGCAATGGACGTACGACCTTCAAGCTTCAAACCTCGAGTATATCGGTGGATATGATATACTATGGACAGCAAACCTTCGTAACCATCTCTTGCTTCAAAGAGGCGGTAAGACCATTAGGCTCTTTCATCATGCAACAATACTCGAATCTCTTCAAAGGCTTGATAACGACATCGACCTCTTCCCGGATGAGTTCTTGTGGGAAACTAGTCAGTCTCTGGCCATCCTTCTACCCAGATTCAGCGACTCAAGCCACAAGTGGTACCAAAAAAGTAAAAAGAACGCCGAGCGAAATGTGAAGGGTAGAAGTCTCCATGCCGGTTGCAATATATGAAATACTAACATGGGAATGTAGTGCAAATCGATGACCGAGCACACAAGCAAAGAACACTCATCGATGGTCGCAAGACTGAGAAGTATGAGCATTGGGGGGATCGAATGTCGACCATAAAAGACGCCTTTGATCACGCGGAGCCAAAATCACTTCGTCAGTGGTGGTCAGATACGAGGAACAGTGCAGCATGGTGGGCATTCTGGTATGCATTCGTTGGCATATTCTTGGCCGTCTTTTTCGGACTATGCCAGACCGCCATCGGAGTCTACCAAGTGGTGTTGGTCTACAGGCCTCCAAAATGATTGTGATGATGAGTGGATCTATAGTTTTCTGCTTTCAAACACGCTCGCTCCTAGCAAATATGTTTACAGTCTCTTGGCAACCCAGCAATCTGCAATGCCAAAGCCCCGATGGTAATGTCTTCCCACCGGTTCCTTTCGAACTCATCATCCTCCCCCTCCTCTCCTTCCTCCAAGCCCGACAAGAACTCCGTGACCGGCGTCCCGAAATCGCGATCCCCTCTGACCGCCAGCAATGCATACACGGTCAACAACTTGGTCACGCTGCCAATGAGGTACACGCTGTCGCTGTCGAGTGGTCTACCGACAGTGGCGTTTGCAATGCTCGGCACAGCGTAGTGGTAGTCGAAGAACGGACCGTCCCGAGCATCGGCAGCAGAGAGCACGGCGATGAAGGTGCCGTTCACTCCACGATACCTCCTGGTTGGAGTGCGGCACCAATCGCTCATGCCTGATGAACGTACACAGATGGTGGGGTAAGAAAAGTGTCACCAAAACTCGTTGGGCCGCGAAGCCACCACGCCAATGGACAGACGTAAATCGGCGCACGAAGCAAAACAACCCGCATTATTGCCAAGCACATTTTACGCTCCGTGAGCCCAATGGACCGCTCTCGTCGCACGATACCCTGCTGATAAATCTCTCGAAACGGTCATGCGAAGCGAGCATGCATGGCGCCACCGTCAGTCAGCACACCATGTGACTGGCCTAATATCGGAATGGCTTGCAGCTTCGCATATCTTGCAGCGAGTTCCCCAAAAGCACCCAGCCAATAAGAAAACGGTATCAGCTGTGTCGCTTCCCTGCACGTTTTTGATTTTAACTTTGCGGGACGGGCGGTGCGGCCCTCGCCGAGGACCGCGGCTCCCGGAGATAGTCGATCGGTTCGAGGAATTTCCGTCGTCACCTTCAAGCAGCTACGGCAAGGCTTGCGGGGCCGATCTGATGAGGCTCGCAAAGGTTGCTGGTGCGGACTGCGCGCATGGACATCCAGCCACCGTGAGAAATGGATAGAGTGTGACATATCCCACCACTGCCGTCTCTTACACTCTCCGCGAATCCAAGAAATAGAAAGAGCTCCGATGGTGGCGGCGGGGCTTTCCACGTTTCCCAGCCGTCCCCACGACGCCGCGGAAATCACCAACGGCTCAGCACTTGGCGGCGGCGGCGGCACAGAAGCACCCATCTACACAAAAATTACGTGATATTGAGGTCTTCTCTATGTCGGTAGATGTCCCACAGCGCATCCAGTGGCCCACGATACGTATCCACGCCCCACGGAAACTGCCTCATCACATCGTGCACCTGCCCCACCTCCGTCAAGCCCAGCACCTCCACGGCGGCGGCGAACTGCCGCAGGAACCATGTCGCGATCTCGACCGCGCCGGGCGCGTCGCCGTTCAGCTGCGACGCCGTCGACCAGCCGATGAAAAGCACCCACAGCAGACTCTCCGCCGACGCCACCGCCGCCCACGTGCCAACGACATCCTTGTCGTCGTCGTCGTCGTCGTCGTCGTCGTCAGGCACCACCGCCCCTCCCCCGAGGAGGATGCGTCTCAGCGTTTCGGCGAAGACGCCGTACATGGGCATCTCCTTGCGGGTGAAGGGCATGGAGCCGAACACGCACATCTGCGCCGCCTGCAGCAGGGCGTAGCGCACGACGTCCATCGGATCCGCCGGCGCCTTCTCCTCCGCCGCCCCCCTCTTCTCCACCTCCTCCTTCTCCCGCGCCAGCTCGACCAAAATCCGGTGCTCCAGATCGTCCAGCACGCCCGTGAACGTCGGCACGGGCGACGCCCACTCGCCCGCGCACACGTGCAGCCCGAAGAAGACGGGGCCCAGCGGCGAGGCTGCCGTCGCCACCAGCGCCGGCGGCAGCAGCGCGACGGTGCGCCGGTGCGCGCGCTCCGCCGCCGCGAGCACGTCTGGGCGCAGCGGACGGGCGGGCGGCTTGTGCGGCAGCCGCGGCGCCAGCCCCAGGCACGCGCACGGGTAGAACTCGCACCACGCCAGCGCCCGCTGCCCCATGGCGCAGAACGTCGCGATGCCGCCGCGCGCCGCGACCAGCTGCAGCATCGCTTCCATGTGTTGCCGCGCGTTGCCGAAGTTGCCGAGCCAGGTCTGGTGGGTGCGTGGACCGGCGTTCGTCAGCGTTGACGGGAGGAGGGCGGGGGGAGGGAAGGGGGGAAGGAAGGAAGGAAGGAGGGAAGGGAGGAAGGGAGGCTTGGGTTGGGTTGGGGGGAGAGGGTGTTGGTTTACGCACTTCGGCGACGCCCAGGCCGGCTATCATGGCCACGTACGACTCGGCGATGTCTGTGCCGGTCTTGCCGATGGGCATTTCTGTCTCACCCCGGAACCAGTCAGTCGTGGGGATGGCATGGTCGGTCGTGCACGTACCTTCTCGTATCACCCGCAACACGACGGCCCAGTGCTTGCTGGTCTCGTAGTTCATCTCCCTGCCCAGGTTCTTCATCACCTGCCAGATGAACAGCATTATCAAGTACTGCTCGAGACGTCAGCTCTCTTTCTCCCGGCCTTTCCCGGTCCGGGCTTTGGGCGTACGGACGGCGATCTTTTGGTCCTTGCAGAAACTGAACTGGACTTGACTCCACTCCATCTTCTCTCTCTTGTACGCATTCTTGTCGTAGACAAGGGAATCTGCGCGCCGTCCCAGATCAGCCAAACAAAACCCTTTCACCGTTCGCCAAGAGAATCGTCGGGCACGCACCGTGTGTAAAGGGCGTGGGGCCCGGGTAATGTTCGAAATCTGGAATATGCCAACAAAACTCGTCAGACGTCCCGCGGGATTTCCCTTTCCGGCAAAAACCGCTCCATAGTCCTCATATGCAATACGTACAATGTCGAATCGCGGCGTGCACCTCGGGCGTGCTCTGCACGGGCAGCGTGTCGAACGGATCGTTGTACTGCTCGCCCATCTCGGGCGCCAGCGTCGTCAGCACGACCGTGAGTTCCTTCTTGTTGTTTGCCGCGCCCGCCCCCACCACCCCCCGCACCAGCTGCTGCTGCTGCTTCCGATCCCGATGATGCTCCCGATCCGAGACCGCCGCCTGCAGGTGCCGCCTCTTCTTGCTGTGCACCAGCATCACGTGGCTCTTCAGCTCGCTCGCCGTCCGGTCGTACAGCAGCCCCGGCTGCCGCCCGTTGCGCGGCCCGCGCACCTCGACGAAGAGCAGCCGCCCTGGCGGCGGCGTGTCTATGTCCGGGTCGGTGTACATGTTGTGCTGTTGCTGTTGCTGTTGCTGTTGCTGTTGCTGCTGCTTGCCATGTTTGTTGTTGTGGTTGTGTGGCTTGGGCTGCATCGGGGGGGGGGGGGGGGGG
>JAJMYO010000080.1:0-24825 GCA_023087385.1 Diplodia sapinea | reverse complement strand
GCGGGCCCCCCCCCCCCCCCCCCCCCCCCCCCCCCCCCCCCCCCCCCCCCCCCCCCCCCCCCACCAGCAGGTAAACTAAGGCGGGAGGAGGATGAGCGCCACCGCGCGAAGCTTGAGTCGATGTGTGGCTGGGAAAAAGAGCTGGCCGGGTGTGGGGGGGACGGGAGCTGCGATGATGGGCGCGGGGCCACCGACGAGATAAATGTTTCAGGATCGCGCGGACTCACGTGGCTAGAGGCTTCTATTTTTAATACTGTGGCTGCCTACTACCCGCCGTCGGCACGATGGAAAAGACCATATTCCCGATGTTGGCCCAGGGCAGGGCTGCGTGTTGGATGTGTAATCCGTCGGTTCATGGCGTTTTTCGCCAGATGCGGGAGATCGCTGGAGCCCGAGAGATCGGCCTTCTTTAAATGGCAGTTCCTGCTTTCGACCAATCATCATCGCCCACCCCCAGCCCCAAACGTGGTTGCTGGTTCGGGACATGGCACCACAAGCGGGTTGAGCCGGCTGCAACGCTTTTCTGACTGGTCTTCGCCGTTTGCATGAATTCGAAGCTCATATTCTCATGTAATCTGTCAAGGTACCGTGCATCGTAAAAGGTGAGGCAAGCATTGGACTGCCCCAAGCTTGCATCCCAAGCCCCATGCTCCCACCAAGGGCCTGACATGTGTGCGCCCGCAACAACGAATGAGTTGATTGGGTCCAACCTAGGGCACCTACGCCGGAAACTCGTCTTCCGCAGCAGAAGGAGTGCCGGGCCGGGGTGCGGACGTGGCGGGAGACGCGGGCACGGATGCAGCCGCAGATGCCGCCATGGCTTCCATGCGCTCCCTTATCATCTTGGTCAGCGCTGCGAACTGGATCGGCTTCGTCATGTATTCGTTCGCGCCCGCGCTCATGGCCTCGAACCGCGCGCTGGCACTGCCGAGCCCGGTCGTGACGATGATTTGCACTCCGGACCTCGAGCTGGGGGCGGGGGCCGGCACGGCCGGAGCATCGTCCGCTGCGTTGGAATCGTCTTCCGTTTGCTCCGAAGTGGCAGACTGTCCTTCAAACGCCGCGGGGTTCATCTCTCCCGTGATGCCTGCCGCCCTGCCTTCTTCATCGCCACCGTTCGGCGACTTCAACTCCGTCAGCCGGTCCGCTCCGTTCCTCCCCTCTCTTCTCTTGTCCGTCCTTTTCTTCTCCCATGCTCGAATCTCGCGCGTGGCTGTCACGCCGTCCATTACCGGCATGCTCAAGTCCATGAGAATTGCCGCCCAGCGCAGCGGGTCCGCCTTGAACATGTTGAGAGCCTCGAGGCCGTCCTTTGCTGAGCTGAAGTCGGGAAATCCATTCTTCTTCAAAAAGGCCGATGCCAGACGGACGTTGATGGCATTGTCGTCGACAATCAGGATCTCCGTCCCCCGCTGCCGCCGTTGGGACGATACCGAGCGTGACCGAGGAGACTCGTGCGGGGACACTTCGGTATGTCGTCGTGGCAGCGGTGATTTCAACGTCGGCGTGTGACGCAAGGAACGTCGTTGCTCGGATCCTGAGTCAGGCGTGGGCTTTTGCGGAAAGGGCGGCCGCTTAAGCGGCGTTGAAGGGGACGGTGCTGCTTCGTGTGAAGCTGTGGGTGATGCGGGCTGGCTTTCACCCGCTCCGTTACTCGGGCTCGGATGGTATGGCAGGGTGCGGGTCTCGCCAGGGGGGCCGGACTGCCCGGGTGTCGAACTCTGTCGGTTGATGTAGAGCTCGAGGAGTTTGGCCAACTTGAAAGGACCACAGCTGAGATGCATGAAGCGTCAATAGGAAGCAAGAGAGTCGCAGCGACTGGAAACTTACGGCTGAGTAATGACTTCGATCCAACCTCCAACGATTCTTGCGTCTGTTCGTAGCGTTGCGGCTTCGGTTGCGTCCACGGCAACGACGACAGTCATTCCTTTGAACGGTCGTGGTCTGGACATGTACCCCATGTTTGGTCCCGGGTAGATGACAAGCTGATCAGCCTCTGGATCCACCTCTGCAACAGTCTCGACCCTGAACCACTCGCGGACGATTCCAGCAATCGACTTGACGAAGCTGTGCTCCCCTTGAGCCACGGAATCCTGGCCTCTGGCAGGCTTGGGAAGAAGCTCGCCCGGAATGCAGATGCTTCTGCCCCGCAAGCGTTCCGCAATGGCTGACATGGCGTTCTCGCCACTGGCGGCGCGCTTGGCCAAGGTGGCGGTGACTCGAATCTCCGTGCCCACATCCTGTGTACTCTGGACGTTGATCTTGCCGCCCAGGCTGTCGACGAGCCGGCGTACAATACTAAGGCCAAGCCCGGTCCCGGGGGCGAAGGGGTTCTCTTGTGAGAAGGGTTTGAATAGGCCGTTCTGCAAAAACTGGGACGACATGCCTGCCCCCGAATCCTTCACCGTTAGAGACACCTTGGTCTCGAAGTCGTTGAGATCGGTAGCAGAGAGCGAGACGCGGACGAAGCCTACGCTGGTGTACTTGAGCGCATTACCGAAAAGGTTCATGAGAATGCGCCGCCAGACACCAGGTTGCATTGCAAAGAGCCACGACCGGTGGTCCGGCATGTTGAGAATGATGCGTACGGTCCGGCGGGCAGCGTCTCCCATGGGCGGTGATGGCATTTCCTGGTGGGTTGGATGCAAGAACGGCTCGTCGGCCTCCTCGCCTTGGGTGGACGATACGGTGAACGAGTGCCCGGAAAAGACAGCTTCAACCGTCTCCTCGGTCAGTTGGCGGATGTCAACGGTGGGTGTCGACAGCGATGGACGGAGCGTGGGGCGGCGATCCTTCGGGGGCCTGTCCGACCGCGCCGCCCTTTCGTTGATCTTCGAATACTCCAGCACGTTTCGGACGGTGTCGAGAAGAGTGCGCCCGCAGACGCCGATGGAGGCGACAACGCTGGTTTGGAACGAGTCCAGCGGCATACTCTGGAGGTATTCGACGCCGCCCAAGATGCCATGGAGCGGCGAGCGGAGCTCGTGGGACATGGACTCGACGAAGGTCGTCTTCGCCCTGTCGATGGACAAGGCATCGAGTCTGCTCAACTCGGCCATGATGCTATTGCCAAAGGTGCGGAGATAGAGCAGATCACTCCCGTAGGACAACTGGCGCCTCGGATCGGTGGTCCAGCAGAGGCAGCCAGCAAACCAGCGTTCGCGCTGGAAGTCCCAGAGGGGAACGATGGCGGCGCTCCGGGAATCCTGGGCAATGTCCATGATGGCGGCCACGGCGGAAAAGTTTGTTTTGCGGCTGCCTCTCCGCTTGCGCTTGCGGCGACTGCTGGCGTCGTCTCCAGAGCTTTCCGAATCGGGCGACGGAGGCAAGTGGAAGACCTTGCCCTGCGGGTTTTGATTCAGGAGGCGCTTCAGATCAGACTCGGCCAGGGCGAGGTAGTCCTTCTTCGGGAAGGTGCCCGCGCGGCTCGAGATCTCCGTGTCAGCGAAGCCGAGGATCTTGCACAGCGAGGGGCTATCGCTGTCGACCGAGTCGTCTTCGCTGGACGGGTCGTCCGTGTCGGCCGACGCAGACGACGGCGTGCTTTCGCCCGAGCCTCCGGGGTTGGCCAGAGATGCGTCGAAGATGATGACGCCCGACAGGCCGCTCGAGTCTCGCATGATGTTGGCGGCGCGCGAAAACATGCGCTTGGCGCCGGACGGGAGAATGATGTCCTGCAGGGTGAACAGGTCGTCCTCGCTCTGGGGAGTCTGCATGCCGGCAGCTGGGCTTGCGCTCTGGACGGGATTGACAGGACTCCCGCTGGCGACCGGGCGCTCCAGCACCGGCTGGTCCGAGGGCTGGGGCAGCGGCGAGGCGGTCATGGGAACATGGGGGCTGTGCGGCTCGTCCAGCTCGGCGCGGCCCTGCAGATCCGCGGCGCCGGTGACGAAGGAGGTGAGGCCGCGGACCATGCGTTCGCCGCGCTGGTTGTCGTCCAGGGCGCGCGACACGTGGAGGTATGACATGGCGGCGGCGGCGACATCGTGCAGAGCGCAGAGCTGGTGCGGGGCGAGCCCGTCGCGCGGCGTGTCGTCGAAGACGGCCAGAGAGCCGACGACAGAGCCCGTGTTGGCGACCAGCGGCACGGCGGCGTAGAAGCGCAGCTGCGGGCCGTCGCCGCGCTGCACGAAGGAGCGGGCGTGGAAGCGGTGGTCGTTGCGCAGATCGTTGATGACGACAGCGGACGAGGGGCCGGCGTCGACGACGAGCTCGCACACGCCGCAGCCGCGCGGGAAGGCGGCGGTGCCCAGCCACAGCGCGTCGCCGGCATCGGTGTTGGCGTCGTGGTCGCCGGGCGCGGTGCTGGCGGCGCGGCACACGGGCAGCGTGGGCGTGGCCTCGGTGAGCACGATCTGCGAGTGCGTGTCGATCAGCGAGATGGTTGCGCGCTGCACGCCCAGGCGCAGGGTGGCGAGCTGGGCGATGGCGGTGAGCACGGCATCGCTCGAGGCGCGCGGGTGGTGGCCGGGCGGCGGCAGGCAGGCGGGGCCGGACGAGAGGGCGGCGTTCAGGTCGGGGATGGCGACGGAGAGCGGGTGGAAGCTGCAGACTGCGTCAGTCGCGAAGCGGTTGCGCGTGACGCGGCGCGGAGCCCGACCTACGAGCAGACATCGCGGTCGCGGGCCCGCTCGGCGTGGCTGGTGGCCGGCGCCGGGCGCACGTGGCGGGGCAGCGTCACCATCATGCGGGGTTGCGCCGGGCGGTGGGCAACATGGAGTTGTTTGATCGGAATGGCATCATGGGAACAGGCGCGTTGGTGATATATGAAGCCGCGACGCGCCTGCCGCATGCGCTAACCACTAGCTCCCGGCGTGGCAACCGGTTTTTTGCCACGCCCGCCAGCCTCCATCGCGATCATCATCATCGGTCTGCCATCTCCGCATCTGCCCCGGCCCGGTGAACTTGTCCCTCCCGTCAGCCGTCCATCAAATGGACCGGATTCGATGCCCTCATCATCTGCGCATCCCCAGGGCAAGACCGTCTCGACGCCTCCCCGAGAGTCCGTGCCTGGACAGTCATCGCACTTGAATCGAGGAAGCGTTGACCAGGTACTAGAGCCTTACACTTCCACCGGCAGCTCTGCTGCAAAGACGGCCGTGCTACGATCCGCCTCACAGAACAAACCAGGGATAAGGTGTTACTCTTTCAAATGACAAGGTCGAGTAAGAAAACTCACCTTTGCGAATCCACACTACATGGTCGACTGGCCATGTGGTGCATGATCTTCATGAAGAAAACATGTCGAATCGAACCGGCACTGACTACGAGTAGACGGGGGATCCGCAGTGTGAAAAATGTCCGGCAATCCGATTGTTCAGCACGCGCAATGATCATACAAAACTGATTCAGGCATCTTACATAGGAAAAACCAAGCACGAGTGAGAAACAGGACAAAGCCTCTGGAAGCAAAATGCTATCGATATAAATCAGAAAGAGCATTAAAGCCGATTTCGATCCAAGTTTCGACGCGCTTAGAATGGAAGTCAAATTGGCGGACTGGTGGGGAAAGAGTCCTGATTTCCCGGAAAGGCTGCCAGTTTCCTAGTCGGCCTGTTGTTTGTTGCAAGGGCAGCAGGGAATGACGTGTTAGCTTACAACTGGTGATCCCCTGCGCTGTAGAGTGACAACACGAGCCCCTTCTCCAAACAACGGGCCTGGTTTGACAGTCGTTGCATGTCACAAGTGCTACGTTTCGAGAGCAAATATGAATCCAACACCGGAAGCCACCGTACAGCCCATACACCGGCCGCCAGATTCTTCTTCAAAATGCCATTTACCAAAGACGCAAACCGCTGTGACAGTGTAGTGGAGCCCGTGGTCCGAAATACACCTCAAACACTTCCCGCGGCTGAAGAAACCACTCAAGGTACAACGGCCAACCGCTATCGATGGCGGTTCTGGATCATTTTCGCAGGGCTGGCACTGTCTGCTCTGCTCAGCGGCCTCGAGGGCTCCATCATTGCAACCGCTTTGCCCACAATACTGGCCGATTTGGGAGCCGGCGAAGACTACGTCTGGGTAATCAACATCTACTTCCTTACAAGGTATGTAAAAAGCCCGTGTCACCACACCGCAAACCAACTGACGAACGACCTCCCACAGCGCCACTTGCCAGCCATTGTACGGCCAATTGGCCGACCTGTGGGGACGGCGCTGGCTCATGATTTCAGCAGTGGCAATCTTCACAGCCGCCGGGGCCATCTCCGGGACAGCCCAAAGCACAGCCATGCTCCTCGTCGGCCGCGGAATCCAGGGAATCGGCGCCGGTGGCATCAACATGCTTGTCGACCTGATCATCTGTGACTTGGTCCCACTTCGAGACCGGGGTAGCAAGACAGGTCTCCTCTTCGCCCTTATGACCATCGCCTCGGCCATTGGTCCGTTGATTGGGGGCGCGCTCGCCGAACACGGAGCCTGGAGATGGATCTTCTACCTGAACCTCCCCATCGGCGCCTTGGTCCTCGCAATCCTCTTCGTCTTCCTGCGCGTCTCGCACAAACCCAGTCTACCCGCGAAAGAGCAGCTCCGGCGCATAGACTTCATCGGCAACGGCATCCTCATCGCGTCGACGACGCTGATCCAGTACGTCCTGACGTATGCCGGCACGCGGTATCCGTGGAGCAACCCGCACATCATCGCCCTCCTGGCGACCGGTCTGGCCATGCTGATTCCCTTCGCCCTCTTCGAACGGAGCCCCCGGCTCTGCCCTCACCCGGCGATCCCCCCGCACGTGGTGGGCAATCGGACCTCGGCGGCGGCCTTCTTCATCACCTTCAACCACGCCATCCTCGCCATCTGGGTGACGTACTTCTTCCCGCTGTACTTCCAGTCCGTGCGCGGCTCCACGCCCCAGCGCTCCGGCGTCCAGCTGCTCCCGCTCGTCTCCGTCTTCCCCGCCGTCGCCGCCACCGTGGGCGTGCTGATCGGAAAGACGGGGCGTTTCCGGCCCGCACACTTTGTCGGCACAGCCGTGCTAGCCATGGCCGTGGGCTGCTGCTCGTTCCTGGGATCGGGCGGCAGCGACGGGCCGTGGACCGCGCTGCAGATGGTCGTGGCGGCCGGGCTCGGGGCGGTGATGCCGGCCCTGCTGCCGGCGGTGCAGGCCGAGCTGCGCGACGCCGACACGGCCGCTAGCACCGCGGCGTGGGCGTTTGTGCGCTCCCTCGGCACCATCTGGGGCGTCTCCATCCCCGCCGCTGTCTTCAACAATCGCTTCCGCGAGCTGCTGGGCCGTGTCGACGACGCCGTCGCGCAGGCCGCGTTGGCGGAAGGCGGTGCGTATGAGCATGCGTCCAAGGCGTTCATTGAATCTTTCCCGGCCGAGACACGTGCACAGGTGGTCGGCGTGTATGCGGATAGCTTGAAGCGGATGTGGCAGATTGGTGTGGTGTTTGCTGGCCTTTCGTTCTTGGCTGTGTTCTTTGAGAGGCCGGTGAAGCTGAGAAAGGAGCTGGATACCGAGTTTGGGCTGGAGGATAGAGCAGTGGTGGCAACAACAGCGCCTTAGAAATCGAATGCTGAGAAGTCTGCCAAGTCGATGGGTACGGAGTGAAGATGTGGGACACGGTTGCCTGGCCGCACTCGCCTCAACCTGCGCATTTCCCCCCAGACTGAAGCATTTTCGCGTCAACTCCAAGTGCTTCTGCCCGCTCTACGGCCGCAAGAGGGATGTCCGCGAGCTGCTGCCGTCGGGCATCGAGGCGCTGCAGGTGTGCTTCAACGTCAAGCACGTCGTCGACGCCGCCACGGAGGAAGACGATCACCAGTGGATCGTTGATATCGCGCGGAGCTGCCCACTTTCCCCGCGGCTCACCTGGCTCTGCGTGGAAGTGGAAGGCTTCCCTGGGGACTCGTTTTGCGATATCTGTGTCCCGGTCTTGGGTGTGGTGGATTGGGAGCCGCCGGCGCATGTGAAGGTGTTTTTGGACGGCGCGGCGGGTTTGGGGGTGGAGGTCAAGGTAACGAGGTGGATCGATAATGCCGAAGAGAGAGACGAACGTGACCCGGGGTAGACCGAGGACGAGTGGCGGAGGTGGGCGTGGGAGAGGTAATATACGGCACCCGGGACGAGCGAGAGGTAAAGCGCGGCCCGCTCTCAAACCCCGGCATTTGCCGTAGGTCCATAAAAATTAGACAAAAATCAAACCTAGGAAAATATGGCAAAAAGAGCTCGAGCATGTCATCTCATGTTGTTTAATTCATTATTTCCCTGAACCAAGCTTCGCGTTTGGCTCGGCAGCCCGTGTTGAACCCTCAGCCTTCGATGTATCCAAGCCGAACAAAGCCGTCGTCCCCGAGATTTCCTTTGCCTGAAAACCCTCATCCTTCAACCTAACCAACACCGGGTAGAGACATCCGGCACAGCATGGCGCGCCTCGGTCGGTGAGGGTCGAGCGGAAAAGCCTCCGACGCCGCAATGAAAACCCAGCACGTGACTTTAGAAAACCAGAGTGGAGGAGGCCAAATCTCAATTGAAGAAGACCGGGGTAGGACTGTGAATCGATGATGCTGGTAGAGGGCATTGGAGGGAGGTTGGGCGGGGGGAGGGTCGAAGTGCATTGTGCGGTCGTGCTGGAAGGGCGGTTTTGATTTTTCGTGCCCATGCTCCTTTCTTCGGCCTTCATACTGATCCTTGGACGCTTTCGACATCGTATTGGCGCGGGACGTGGATCCCCGAGGATGCGAGGATCTTGCGCCCGCTGTCGTTGTCGCCGGCTATGCTGGGCTCGCTGGTAGTGCGCCTGACCTCGCCATCTTCGTGTGTCGAGTGGATCACTCCTCTCGCCCCGGCTCGTAGCTCGTAAGCGCCCCGTGAGGAGTCGCCGGTCTCCTTGTCGGCGTTGCCGGCGCCCAGGCAAGAACGGAACATGGGGCGAAGTGTCTATGTAACCATAAGCTGGAGATTCGACACCACAACACAAGGGATCCTTACGCTTGCGCAACCGACTGTCAATGCAACCCCAACTTCGGCGACTGGAAGTTTTTGTAAGCAATGGAGCATTTCACAGGGTGGGATAAACTTACAGCACCATACCGTCACACCGTAGACATTGACTGCACACGATTAGTGACACGTAAGAGTCGGGGAGTTGCGCAGCTTACAAAGATAATCATCCGTGGAATTCAAGGCCAGGGTGTATGACAGCCGGATAATGGCGCAGATGCTCGCGCTGTTTCCATCAGCTTGATTCACGACGGTTTCGACGGATGGCACTCACAAGAAGCCGAGGGAAAGCAGACAGCCAGCAACGACCTTTAGGTTGCGGTTCATCTGGAGGTTCCAGAGGAGAGGGATCGGGCTGTTTCGCAAAGTCAAAAAGACCGGGCTGGCATGTGGGTGGATGCTTCGGCTCACCAAAAACAGATGATGACATCGCTGATGATGCTCGTGACGGTGACAGTCATGCTGAGAGAGGCGAGAACGTTTGATGGGTGGCAATATCCTTCGATCGCGGGATTCCATGTTTTGCTGCGGGACCATCAGTCTCGACGCCCAACCTTTTCCATGGCGACAACTTACGCAAGCGGCCGGCACTGCAATAGACAGAATATCGCAACCGAAAGAGTAACGGAGGTGAAGACTGCAATGGTGATTCGAAGGATCCACAGGATATACATTTGACCGCAAATAATCCGGGTCAGCATCAGCGCGATGCTGGCTTTGATCAGGATGATGGAACAGCAGTATGACACTTGGAAGAAGACGAAAGCCTTGGAAGTCAGAGCGAGGTCATGTGTCGGAAAGGAAACGGCGTACAAACCTTATAGGCTGCCATCGACATCTCGGGCGTGACATTCCATTCGTGCGCCCCGAGGCCGTTGTTGGCAGCTTTGATTGTCTGCGCGCAGAGCCATGCGAACGGAAGCTGTCGGCCAGTCAGGAACATGCCTCAGTGCAGGGGCGATGCGCCACACGTACCGCCGAAATGGATGCCACTGTGTCGTCCCATCCCCAGTTGTTCTTTGTGATTCTCGAATATATCCGCAAGCCCAGGGTGGTGTATCCGGATATCATAAGCACGATGACGCTGGAGAAGAGATATCGCGAATTGTCGTACAACATGTTGGAACCCGGGAGGCGCGGGGGCAGTCGAAACGGAGCCAACAGCGGCACGGAGGCGCCCCCGACGAATATATATACAAGTGGTCTCGGCAATCGACGCCCAGCAGGTGTGGTTTTGCAGAGTTCCAGCCTATCGTGCCAAGCCTGTTCAGCACAAGCCCCTGGTTGGCAGGGTCCGTGATCGTCGCGCTAGATCTCTGTCGCTTGCCTTGGATCTGGGCTGATCTCCAGCGGTGTCGTTGGGCGCCGTTTGACCGGTGCGTGTGGCTGACGGATGGACTTCCGGCGCAAGCGGTCGTCTGCAGCCTTTGTCACGATCATGAATCGAGTTCCCTGGCCCTCGATTGTTGTGAAACCCGGCGACTCCTGGCACGTCCCTCGCCGTTTCCCCTGAGCCATCAGCGCGTCCGGGAGCGGCGAGACCAGAAGCTGCCTAGAAAGCGCCGATGCCGACGCGGGAGTGTTGAAATCAAGAAGCATTGCATGGGATAATCCTTGTGCGCATTATAGTTCAACAGGGAGCGGGAATCAAGGCCACCGACTGAGCCGAGCGTCTTTCCTAAGTGTTAGCCGAGCTGTGTGGGACGATGGTAGGTGCTCAACGTGCGTGACGGTGTAATGGGTTTAACGGTGTAATGGGTTAGCCAATGAGATTCTGTGACGCCACTCGTGGGGTTTCTTCGGTCATCAACTCAATGTAGACCCAGTAGTACCGGCGGTAATAGTAGTACCTCTCACCCGGCTGCAACCCTAGTTGAGTCGGCGATTCCCCGACCCACGCCACGCCTTGCGGCCATCGGCATATTGCCGTGAACGGCTGTGCGGATGCGGAGCTAGGGCCAAAGTGGCCAAGAGCATTGCCATCGGGGATACCTCCGCCAGCGCCTGCAAGCGATGGGGTTAGCACCAATTTTTGGTAGACGCGTACGTGTTTTTCCAACCTCATCGAGCCTGTGAGCCTGCCGGGCTGGCGCGCGTATTCGCTAATCGCGGGCAACGGGGCGTAGATCCGCAGTTGCTGGAGCACCGCATCCAGCATCCCTTGCCAAGGGGCATGGGATCGTGTTCGAATGCTGAAATACCACAAGTCCGTCGTCCGATTCTTCCTGGATTGGTTGCCCGTTGTTCTTGTGTCTGGCGGAGGAGACCGGGAAAGACATCGACGAAGCTATGTGCACGCGGCAAGGGATAAGGTTCAGGACTGGCCCCGCGACGCCGGCGAGGGGCCGGCGGGCAGGTTGCGGCCTGCTACCAGGAACCCGGACGAGTCATAGTGACTTCCACTTGCAGAGCTGCACGGGTGCGGCACTCCGGGGTAGGTAGAACTGGAGACTGGCGAATGACTCGGGGTGTTGTGGTCCGTACTGTGTACGTACCACTAGCTCACTCATTTCGGCGAAACTCGTTTCCTTCACCTTCTTTCCTTCCCTATCAAAGACTTCCTGTATATAGAACGTAGCTGAATGTCAATTCACTACCGTTTCGTAACACGTGGCGCAGTGGGTACATGCAACGGGGCATCTGCTGCAAGTACAGCGTCCAGAAGCTGATGTCGCAGCCATTGAATTTCTCGATGGATGGCAATGGCACGCATCTGTCTTTTCCGAGTTTCTAGGTAAAAAAAACTCAATTTTGCAAAGAAAGACGTCGCAAAGAAATAACATCTGCTGATTGGCAAAATGGAGTGTAGTGAAATTCCTAGAGCAGGGAGCTGGTAACACGGAGGCGTTACAAAGAATATCTGAAGTAGGGGTTCTCCCTGTCCGTCAGATCCTGAAACTCTTGTCCAACCGGGGGCGAATAGGCAAGCTTGTCTCTCTTCGCATTCTCCCGCTTGTTCACGAGGTGGAGAGCGAGGCAGAGGCAAAGCGCCGCGAACCACTGAGCGACGATGTTGATTTTCGCATTGGTATACGAAGGCCCGTCTCTGAACGTTTGGGGCCCAATCAGGAAGCCTACGTGCGGCACAGAATCAGCAAAGTGGGCGGGAGAAGGATGCAACTCCGAGGACCCCACCGACGCAGTACCCCACCAGCGCCACGGCGTTCACCGTCGTCTTCTTCGTGTACCCCGCCACGTTGCTCGAGATGCTGCTCAACGTCAAGATGGTCGCGGTTGCCGAGTTGCCAATCGTAATGTAGTATCCGATGATCTGACCCGTCGTGTGCGCCGTCGGACCGTCTCTGGCAAGGCCGGCCATCAGCGCGATGCCGAAGAGGCTCAGGCACATGGCTGCGGTGGCGGAAAGCATGCGGAAGCCCGTCCGCTGCGCCAGATAAGCAAAGCCAAGGTTGCAGACGACCTGCACGACTCCGGCCGGCATGGTGATGAGGAAGGTCGTGTTGGCGTCGAAGCCCATGCCGCCGATCAGCTGCGTGAAGAAGACAGTGATGCCCCCGCACGGAATGTCGACGGTGACAAGAAAGAGGAAGACAAAGTACGTGCGGATGTCGGTAAATGCTTCCCGGAACTGGTACCACTTGAATACCTTGGTTCCCACGCCCTGCTGGTTGCTTCGAAGACGTTCGATGGCGGCATGTCTTTCTTCCTCGCTCAGCCACGGCGCCGAGATTGGCGACTCGGGTAGGAGGAAGAATAGTGCGATCCCGTAAGCACTCGTCGCGAGCCCGGTGATCAGGAAGAGAGCCTTCCATGCGGAGAAGTGCATGTGAGAGTTCTCCTCAAACCCACGCGAGACGCCGTATGCCAGAGCACCGCCGACAACCTGCGCCACGCCGTTGAAGCAGAACCAGATCCCTGTCCGGAGCGCCTGCTCCGACGCGCGGTACCATTTGGCCGTGATGAGAACGAAGCCTGCTGGCGTAAGCACCAAACATGTTTTCCCAGCGTTACGACGCACTCACCAGCCGTGACAGCGCCTTCCAACGCCCCCAAGAAAAACCTCACCGTCATGATACCCGCAAAGTCCGTCGTCCCAGCCGTGCTGGAGAGTATGATGCCCCACACAACGACCGACACGGCCACGTACCTCGCCACCGGGAGCCGCTGCATCAACCGATTGTGCGGGTACTGCAGCACCAGGTAGCCCATGTAGAAAATGCTGCCCGTCCAGGAGTACTGCGCCGAGCTCATGCCCGTGTCGGCGGTGATGCCCATGCTCGACGCGTAGCTCAACGCTGTCTTGTCGAGGTACTGCAGCAAGTAGAGGCCGCACATCCACGGCAGCAAATTGCGGTCGATCTTGCGGCGGACGCGCCGGTCAGTGGCGTCGTCCATCGGGACCATGGTGCACTCGGCGGCGAAGGCGAGCGCTGCATCTTGACCTTCTGCGGTTGTTGAGAACGGCTGCGCCTCTTTTGCTGAGTCGTCTTCCTGTTTCATGGCGGCGGCAGCTAGCTGTCCAGGTCAAGGCGCGGGATTCTGATTTCTACAAACCCAAGCAGTGGCGACCTGCCTTCTTAAATCGAATCCAGAACCCGGGACGGCTTGTCTCCTATCTTTCGGCTTGAGCGGGACCTTTTCCTACTCCCGATCGCAGAAGAATCAGGCTTGCAGCATCGTTCACAGGGATTGATTGATACAGTATGCGCACGATAGACCTCACTATCACCTACACGCTTGCTTCTTCGGCGCCCTTTTCTTGTTTCAGGCGAGGATGTGAGTATAGGCCATCGAGCATACTTGTTAAGCAGCTTAGAAGCCTCCCCTGGATTGTACTACTGTTCAACAAGCACGGCTCTTTGATGATCTGCATGCATGTATGTGCAAACAGCAAAGGATGCGATCGGCGAAGAGCGGACAACCCCGCTTCTAGTTGATAAGCGCTTGCGATAGCATCCCCGCCGAGATGACTTTGGCTCTTTTCGACAAAAGCGTTCCGATTATGCCGCTTTTCTACCAATGCAATATATTGGTTCAACGTGGCGAAGACGGTGATGGGAGCAAATGCACTCGTCGATGGCAGGGCTGTGGCCATCATCGAGTACAGTGTATGAACAAGGTTACGCACGTCTTCTACACGGTAGCCCCATTCTACACTAGACTACACGGCACTTTATCTCTACAGGGGTTCTGATTGGACGACGTGCTGGATAAGCATGGGGACACTCATCTGTCAGTCACAGCCATCGCTTCCACTTCAGCGCTCAAATCCCCATTCCTGACTTCGCCTCTCTTTTTGCCCTTGCGCATTCTTTTTACCGCTATTCTATAGCGTACTACACCTTCATACACCTTATACTCCCACCTTCCCAACGCCCTTTCAAATCTTACATATCTGCTCCACCATCCTTCTTCTCCGCCCGCGGCATCCCTAGTCCACCTAGACTCAAATGACCTTAGCCACATCCTATATATCTTTAGCACCATGGCTGACATCCATAAGAACGTAGGCAACGTAGCACCGAAATATAGAAGTACCTATAACGGTAGGCTCCTTCCACTAAGCTTCGGAGTCGCTTAGTAGGCCGAGTAAACCGAGGGGTTTACCTTAGAGAGATAAGAGGGAGATGATAATAATCGGGTAGGAAAGTATCTAGTAGGAAAGTATCACGTAATTATACGATGTATAGTAAGCCGGTTACCTCTAAATTAATAGGGTTTAAATTAGAACTTTAAGTTAACTACGAAGGGCTAAGATGCTAGCTCAGAGAGTGTGTCTATATACTATAGGAAAGCTAGTTACAATCTAGTGTGCCGTTTCTTAAGGGCATCATGGGTGGTGCCCTTGGCGGAGGGCACCTAGTGGGTCCCACGTGATTTTGGCGCTTCGGGCAGTTTCTAGGATTCCGACTTCTGTCGTGTTAAGCGGGCGAGATAACTAACTTACTCACATCCCTTCCCTTGCGCCTATTACTTACTTCCTAGATTACGTACCTATTACTAGACGCTAATCCGACTAGGTCATCGAGGCCCTATGATCCTTCTTCCCGTGCGGGTTCCCTGTCACGTGTGGCTTCTCGCCGTCTACTGTGTCCTTATAGGCGGTCTTTCCGTATGGGCTTTGGCTGCTGCCTAAGGTTAATCCCATACGCGCCGGATTCCTTTGTCCCTAAGATTCCCGTGCGGGATTCTTAACCGTGCGGCTTTTACGCCTGCGAGGCTCGTTAGCCCTTACGGCGCTTTTCTCCCGTGCGGGCTTTTAGCCCTTGGGGTCATAAAGCCCTTATACCCTGGGGCTCGTAACAGCATGCCCCACCCACGTTTTCGTTTGATACAATTGTCTGTGAGGTGAAAGGCTTTGCGGCTGGGTATCTAAACGCTAAACTCAACGGTAGTATCTCTCATATCATAGTTTAGATAGTCATTTTATCCATCTACAACATACCTAAGAAGGGCGAGAACTACTACTGTTAGAGAAGTAACTAAAAACTCAAGCTTTATAGATTAGTTCATAGAGCAAACTGTTATAAGCATACATACAAAATACGAGAGAAATGTTATAGTAAGGCTTGATTAAATTTCTTACTATCATTCTCTAAGAAACACGACTGTTAAAAGAACTATGCTAATATGCAGGAGTCTTTCATAACAGGAGTAAATACATGAACGAGTGTACTAGAGCAGGTGTCTGGTGTTGATAAAAGACAAGGAACAGGTCTAACAAGGGAAAACAGGAAAGGGAAAGCTTATAGCACATCGACCTCCAATTCTGGGTTCCTCCAGAATCTCCTGATACCACGAATCTCCTGGGCCGAGTTTATGAGGGAGCGATGGATGGGTTTTTCGTATTCAACCTTCGAGATCTTACTGCGCATCCGCCTAAGCTTACGAAGCACCAAGTTCTTTTCAAACCACCGCTCAATGGCTCGATTTGTGAATGTGCCAAAGATGTGGACATGAATCGTTTCCAGCTCACGACAGTCGTTGACAAGCTTTTGGATCCCTTCTTTCCAATTTCGCCCATGCCATAATCCTACGTGAACCGAGATTGTGATCTGTTTAATCATAACCGTGCCTGGTGATGAAGTTAAGAAAGCATGCAGCCGAGTAACATTGACAAAGAAATGGTTCTTTTTGAAAAAGAGACGTTGCATGTCGGGCCGGACATGTAGGAGGCTCTCAATCAAGCATTCTCGTATCTCGAACATCCGTGACAAGCTTCGTCCCTCGACCTCATAGAACTTGCCCCATACCCACATTAAACGTGTAGAAATGATGAATGCATCTTCAAATATCATTTCGCAGAGCTTTGGGGGCAGATACGGGAGTTCGATGTTGCTTGCGGTCCATAATATGGTACGTTCTGAGCGTCTCAGTTTTGGTGCTCGTCCGAGAAATGACATGACTCTGTCCATCCCTTTGGTGCCTCGACCGTAGTCATGTTTGACTACGGCCGAGCGGTGCTCAGGTGGTGTGAAAAATAGCTGCCCATCTTCCGTGACGAGAATGTCTTCCGGGCCTTCTCCATGCCAGCTCTCATTAGCGTATTCACGCTCTTCCAGAAGGCGAGTGCGTAGTTCAGATCGTACGGAAGCGGGAATAAGAAGTGTGGATAACGGTTTCCCATGAAGGGGTTCGTAGAGGAGCCCAACTACGCGAAGTCCGTCTTCCCTGTCTTCCTCGTCTTCCCTGTCGTCCTCGTCGTCCTCGTCGTCCTCGTCGTCCTCGTCGTCCTCGTCGTCCTCGTCGTCCTCATCGTCCTCGTCGTCCTCGTCGTCCTCGTCTTCCCCGTAGTCTTCCCAATAAAAGTCCTCCCGATAGTCCTCCCGATAGTCCTCCCGATAGTCCTCCCGATACCCGACGAAGCCTCTGAAAGTAGGCATACAACTTTCGTGGCCCCTGGAAAATTGGTATCGTGCCTGGTTGATACGTTCATAGAACTCGTGAATGTCCAGACGAAGCGTGTCAGGAACATAACAGTCGAACTCCTTCCCTCCTATCTCCACGCGGAAAGTTGACCCATTGCAGCCGTACATGAAGCTCTTCACGTAGACATTTTGAGGGTCGTGAACAGGTATGCGCCAACTCTTTTCTGTTACACCATGCATACGGAGACGGTCGTTGGTCCAAGGATGTTGAAGTGTCGCATTTCCATCAATGACATCGTAATAGAAGATCCAGCGGCGGAGGAACATCGGAAGAGTAGGCCGTTTTCCAAAGAAGGAGCGGAAAGTGGAGTAGTGGGTTCTCAGAATGTAGTGAACAAAATCATTCTCAAGTATCTGTCGTGACTTCGTTCCCAGGTCTTTACCCCTCTCGCAAAGCTCAGAAAATAATTCGCGCACCAATTCGGTTGAAACCAGAATCGTGACAGCTAGCCCATTGAACTTTCCATGCAAGTACAAAGCTCGATCATCGGTGAAGAATCTTTCGGTGTTACGGGGGTGATACAGATAGCTTGTCCAGTCCAGCCGGTCCATGGTGTTGTTCGGAAGTGTCGCTTGTCTTCAGCTTAACAACTATTGTGCGGGACACATTAAATATACAAGACAAAGTTGACTAGACTACATAATGTCTGGTTGAGAGTCTTTGTTGTGGGGAAATCAAAAACACATCCCCTCCTCGGTGAGATCCACCAACACGTCCACAGACACGTCCATTCGCACCTGAAAATTTTTAGCGTACATGGATTACCCACTGAGGTAGAAGTAACACCCCTTCTTAGTGGACGTATTCCCACCAATCAAATACTACAACAACAATACAAGTGGACGTGTCGATGGACCTCACTGACCACGGAGATAATTATACAGTGCTAGCGAATCATGTTCTCAGTTTTAATGAATCGGAATCTTAACACAAACAATCTAAGTAGCTCTTTGTTGGTCGGGAAAACGATGGAATGGTTCGATTATATGGTAGAGTATCTACTGTAAAACCAATCGCCCCTCTTCTCGTATGCTCTTATTTATCCTTACTACGTTGCTCTTTGAGGTCCGAGTCTATTCTTTCGAGAACACCTTTGAAAATTTGGAATATATCAAATGTGTCTTCATTTGCTTGACGAAGACTCTCAAAGGTATCGTTTGCACGGCTGGTCTGAGCGGACTTGATTGCCTCCTCCAACGCTGTGGCCCGACTGTGCGCAAGAGCCAACATTTTTTCGACATCATTATGAGATTTTTTCGGAAGATCTGCTGAACCGCTGCGGTCGCCTGACCGCTGTAGTTCTTGGTTCGATTTTGCTGGAGGAGTAGACTGGTCATTCCAACGTGATTTAGAGGAAATTCAAGCACGTTCACTGAGTAATTACCATTCTTCGTCCTGCGCTAATCCTCAAGGCTATCAAGTGGACGAGTTAGAGAGTGATAATATAGGTAGGATGCTATTGAAGACAAGAATGACACTTTAATCCTGTTAGCACTGGAAATGTCGATTTAACGATAACCTTCTCTTAAAAGCAAGTTTGAAAATGCCTATGCGTGTCTAGATTACAAGTATGTCAATGAAAGTTGTATAAATCTGCGGCTTTATCAGTTCACCAGTTTTCTTCTCTGAAGGCCAGTCCCAAGCCCAGTAAAAACTGTACGTGGCCCCGCGCGGCAGGTCTTTTTGAAGCACAATAGTCATACCACACCACTGTTTATTTCCTTCATCCTCCGTGTGCTGGCGTTGGAGCATTTGCTGCCGCCTTCGCGACCCCGCACTAGTATTATTCTGGTAGCAGCTCTCATCGTTGAAAGGCGCACTGCCGAGAAGCTGGCCTCTTTGGTCTCCAGCAGTACCACTCTCGTTCCATACGCCATGAAGCAGACTATATCTGTAATTCAATGCAAAAGCAGTATAATCAGACTATAGGAAGTGCAATGTTACAATCTTCTGCAGGTAGTCACGTACTACTCAGATATGAAGAAAATGGTCACGTAACGCTGCCCCACGCTTCACCGGACAAGCTTTATTCTGGAAACGTGTGGGTTTACGGAATGGCAGATCCGTCCCCAAGCGATACTTTATTGAATATCCATACATTACCCCTTCGCTGCGGCCGTTGGGTGGTAGCTTGTTGCGGCATCATTGAAGTCTTCATTCGGTAGTCCATTGGCTACCTGAAGCATTGCCCTACGTGTTAGCTGTTGTTCTTCAATCATGACGCTTACTATATCATTGGTGCGAGAAAATCCCGGTGATCCAACAATAGCGCTGTTCACGCTGAGATTTGAGGCATGCTTCGCCCACGAATGTGCAGATGAGGGGCCCAAAAGGAGGAATAAAATCGAAGCTTTTCCGAGAGCCATTAGAATTTTGTGCAGATGTTAGGTATTGAGCTGATCTTGGTGGATGTAGTGAAGCTTTGATACTTTCTTTCTCTGCGGATTCCCGAAAAACGATTTCGAAATACTGGTAAAAACACCAAAAACCGTTACTATGATTAGAGAGCTTCCTCAAGGTTAAGTATGGAATGAGAAACCCATTTACCGGAAATATAAACTTGCTACTGCGGCGTACGAGAGGCAGAACTTACAAATAGATGAAAAGTAGCCGGATCGCAGAATGTCAACACCAAACAAATCTCTTGCACTCCGGCTAGCAGCGACTGAAGCAAAATTCAGCCCAAACAACACAATATGAACAATGAAGTTAGCGATCAAACTGTATCGGTCCTACGGGAGCACGTAACTCTATCCGAAAAAAGCTTCGGGTCATTTGTTGCAGAAGAGTCGCTCCAACCCAGCAATTCCAACTCAACGGACAACAACACAATCATCAGCGAGCAAGATGGGTCATCTATACTACCACCGGACTATGGTCAATGTGCTATTCACATGCTGAATCTGGAGATTCAGACGCACGCGCAAACGCAAGAAATTCTGAGAGAGCAGAGTACACGAGTCTTCAATTTAGAGAGGTAGTTGTGTCAACCAAGTTGTGGCCATCCGCGCGTGGCATGCAGCGTGGGCAGAGATGTCCGGGACTCTTGAGGAGAAGATGCAGGAAATCGAGCTGCTTCAAGCAGAAGTGGAGACGTTAAATGAGAAGAGCAGGTGCCTTAAAACTGGTGCGAACTCATGTCGCGAGGGACACGGATCTGCATCAGCATAAACGTTTTATATGCTACTTTGTATGTACTACAGAAACCTCATTGCCTAATCCAATCCAAAATGGCCTCTGATTTACACAAAGTCGGTCATACTATCATGCTGGTGCGGAAGGTGACACTTTACTCGCTTGCCTTCGGCAGGCTTGGTCTCTCGTTTTATATTGGTATGTAGCTGTTCCGGTGTTATAAATTCGTATGGCGGGTAGAAATCCTTCGGCTTATCCAGAAATGGCCAATCTGTTGTCTGCTTAGTATAAAGCGTCGGGTAACATGGTCAAGCAATCTCACCCCTGTGGCTCTGCAGATGTGAAATAAGTTGGTCATGGTCTCTTGTTGGGTACGGGTCGAAAATTTGGTGAGCAGAGAGCGTGCGTTTCTCTTGATCAAGTCTGATGTTTTTCGTTCAGATTGTCAGCTTTGGTCCCCGTTAACTACTATCAAATCTCTCTTTTATCTTGATGATTAGATGAAGCTCCCGAGTTGCTCGCATTGCAGAAACTTGCTTTGGTAGCTTTTCCTACTGTATTTTACACGGTTTTAGTATATTTCTCTTTTTAGACTTGCTAAGACTCACGTCTATGTAGATGCATTTGCGTGCACCTAGAAACGCAACAATGTTGCTGTCCTAAGAAAAAACATAATCTCACTCTGTTATTCTACGAACTTCAGGATATTGGGGCCGTTTATACACTGCCCCTTTTAATTAATAGATGTGTTTTAACACCATCACGTCTCACGAGTGGTTCTGTTTTACACAAGCTATTAATATGACATCAGGTCTTTTCCTCCGCGGATCTATACACTAAAGATGGTGGGTATAAGAAAAGGGTAAGAACAAGTGACGAGAGTGTCACAACTAAACACTACGTGTGCGAAGGCGTTCTTGCTTGAAGTTACCTAAGGAGTGTGTTTTGAATACATGTAGGAGAGTTGATACAATCTAGCCTTTTCTTACAGTCGCTGGGGCATGCTCGCCGTTGCTTGGACCACAAGCAATCCGTTCAAGTACAGTCAGTGCCACCTATCCCTTGGCGTCACGTGAGTCTAGTGACTCCCGTGGGTCCTTTTCACGCCGCGGGTGCGCACCCCACAATCCAGTCTCATGTCAAGACGTCTGAAAACCCATTCTCAGAGCTCTCCTACGACTAGGCTAGAGAGCAATCCCTGAACGGCATAGTCATTCCAGACTTCTTCGATCGCTCTTTGAATCCCCCAGTTGGTTTCGCGATCAAAACACCAAGTCTCCTTGATCAACTCGCGGGATTGCTTATCACAATTGTCCATAAACCATGATTGCGCGGCCGGCAAGGCTTCTTGCAGAGACCAGCAGCCCTGCTCTGCGACAAACTTTACTGCATCGTTAATGTCCTTCTATAGAATCGTTAGTCACTACACCCGAAATAGTTCTTCGAACATACTGTTAAGACGCCCAATTTGACTGTGTCCTGATGAATCCGATGAAAAATTGGGTCCAATCCGCGGTATATGACAGCAGGATCCCACAGAGCCCATCCCAACGCTGCTTGCTCGTGGTATCTGAGGGCAACGATACCAAGAGCATCGTAATACTCGAGCTAACCGAAGTCACCATCTTCTCTCGAAAAACTAATCAAAGGGAATTCTTACCATGCTTACATAGTTCCACCTCTCTTGACAAAACTCCCTGAGCGTCGAATTGTGCGGCTTGTTGATACGGTCACCAATCTCCGCAATTGTATAATGCAGAAAGTTTTGGGAATCGAAGAGGCCAGGGATAAAGATATTCTCGACGGCGTCGTAAAGACCGGCGTCGGTGCCGCTGAGTGGCCTTTCCGAGACAGGACCAGCAGAACCAGTATACTGGATGGAGTCACTTCCCCCAGAGGAGAGAGCTTGATGTTCTGGATTTTCTTCCTCTTGAATGTCGACGGGTGTCAGGAGTTCGGCCGGTTGAATGTAGTCATGCGCTTCCGGGTCTTTCGACGGTCTTTTAGGATTGACTGTTGTTTTGCGATGTTTTGTGCGCTTTGTGCGGAAGGTCTCCGTGGAACTCAGTACCTGACGGTGCCCACTCGGTTTCCCCATACTTTCGTTGCTTTCTGTGATAAACTCAACAGTCGGTTGAGGGTGATGTATACAGCGTATCTTTCTCTTTTTGCATTTGGGGCAACTCGGTCTTCTCACACTTTTGGTGCGACTCGATTTTCTTTTGTTTACACTTCCGTTGTTTTCTGTGATAAACTTAAAGGTCGGTGGAGGGTTGTGTTTACAGCTTATCTTCCTCTTTTTGAATCCGGTGCAACTCGGTTTCATGTTTTCGCTGCTTTCTGTCCTAGACTCAAAGGTCAGTGGAGGGGAGGATTGGCATTTTTGTGGAATATTGACAAGGATCTGGGCTGCTTCGACGGCCGCGCAAACATCGGGAGTCAGTTCGAGCTTTAACATGGTGAGAATGCAGTAGTAGACACTCAAGATCTTGAGGATACGTATGATATATATACGTACGTGTGGACTTGATAATGCGCGTACCATCAGTGATAGTGAAGCGAGTGCGTTATTGGTTTGAATAACTGGACCCAAAACAGAAGTCATCTACCGAATATCTGGCAAGATCAAATCGTCGTCATGAGAGGTTGCGACGAAACGAAGAACGCCTCTCCAGCCACTGTTTCAGATCTCTCCTTTCGGAGAACGACACCATGTCCACTTCAGAACTGACTTTGACTCCTCGTTACAATTCTGCCACAATCCCTTGCGCTCATGCTATTGCAAGCGCTCCTCTGGAAGGACTGCGAAATCATCAGGCCCATGCACCCCAGCCAGCGAGACAGGGCTACGCGTGCATCCACCTAACTTTATGTGCCAATGATTATATGTATTACTGCCTAGTAGGGAAATACCATGAGAGAAATACGCAACGAAAAAGGTCATACCACCCTGTCGCGGAGGTTTGTCCGAAAAAGACGACCTCCGGCCTCCTGGGGGCCGGAGGTCGTCTTTTTCGGACAAACCTCCGGAGTGAACTTTCCTTTAGCCAATAGAGAGATTCAGTGACCCTGGATGGCCGTGCACGTCCGTATAGAACCCCGCTTAGTGCGTGGTTAAAACCTCAGCGTAACCGAAACACTCACCGATGTTACGGTATAGCCTCTATAGGGTTAGGAAATTTCGGAATAAGGGAAGAAGTGGGGAACACCCGTACGGCGTGAAAAGGACCCACGTAAGTCACGTGTCTTACGTGACGCTAAGGGATTAATCTATATAATCTCGCGAGCCCTAGGTATTAACGAATAGATTAAAAAGATTAACCCCGCTATAATCTATTATAACGGTAGGCTCCTAACTAAAATACCTAAATACGCCGTGATTACGGCGTAATTTAATTTATATAGGGACTCGCCGGGTTAGATATCGGCGGGCTACTACGGCGTAATTTACTACGGCGTAATTTAGAAAAAGGTAGCGGATCCGTACTAAACTTAGCTAGCTTATAGAGCTCGAGCTTATAATAATTCTTAGTATAAAGCATCTTAGAATTAGACCTCTACTTTACTAGATATCTAGTACTTAGGGTAACTTAGGGTAAGGTTTAATAGGGCGCGGATAATCCGTACGGGAGTATTTAGTCTATACGTATAGTTTTAGAAGAGGGGAGGGAAGAAGAAAATTAAGTAGTACGTAGCTATCGCGCGTAGTAGTAGTAGTAAGTAGGTAGCTTTTTAACTATACTATTATCTTTAATAACTAAACTAAACTAATAGTAGCTACTTACTTCTACTACTAGGTAGAGTATAGGCTCGCGATCTATAAGGAGTATAGGTACGCGGTCTAGCCGGACTAGGTAGAAGGTTACTTATAAGGAAAGCACTACCGGATAGGCCGGAAGTAGGTAGAACTAGTTAGTAACGAGGTTAGAGGCTAGTATAGCTTAGTCTTATTTCCTAGCGAGCTATATATACTAGTCTAGGTATAGTAGCCCGTCGCGGAGCTACTACTATTCGGGGATAGGTGTTACGGACCCTAGGGTATAAGGGCTTTATAACCCTAAGGGCGGAAAGCCCGTACGGGAGAAAGCACCGTAGGGGCTAATAAGCCTTATAGGTAATAGAGCCGCACGGTTAAGAATCCCGTATAGGAATCTTAAGGATAAGGGAATCCGGCGCGTACGGGCGTAGCCTTAGGTAATAGCTAAGCCCGTAGGGGAAACGGGACCGTAGGGACTCGAGGGTCTAGTCGGATTAGCGTCCCGTAGTAGAAGCGGATTCTAGAAAGTAGGAAATAAGTACGAAGGAACGGACGTAAGTAAGGTAGTCGTCTTAACTAACCCGTAGGTCGAAAGTCGGAATTACGGAAGTAGCCCGAAGCGCCGAAGTTACGTGCGCCCCTACACTAGATCTATATAGATCTAACCTAAATAGATCTAACCCTTATAGATCTATAACTATTAGATCTATAGGGAATAGATCTAGATTATAACTAGCTTTCCTATAGTATATAGATATACTCCCTTAGCTAGCATCTTAACCCTTCGTAGTTAACTTAAAGTTCTAATTTAACCCTATTAATTTAGAGGTAACCGGCTTATCGTGCATCGTATAATCACGTAATACTTCCTTCCCTAATTATTATTATCCCTCTCTTATCTCTTAAGGTAAAACCCTCGGTTTACTCGACCTACTAAGCGACCCCGAAGCTTAGTAGAAGGAGCCTACCGTTATAATAGGCTACTATACTAGAGGGAGCCTAGCGGCTATAGGTATATTTATAGAAGTAAGAGGATTATAAAGGATTACTAGCGTAAAGAGTATAGGTAGTTACTTAGAGGTAGTAAAAGTAGGCT